>JBBPTS010000076.1:22438-45640 GCA_038094235.1 Fistulinella staudtii | reverse complement strand
CGTCAACGAGAAAGAACCTCGCACTGACAAACTACCACAAGGAACCACCACGGCGTTTACACAGTAACGCACCCCCCCCCCCGCCGCCTTGACAACTGGAAAAGAGGAAAAGAGGAGGGTATCTGTCGATTTCGTGAGAGGCCGTAAGTTCAGGAATGAGCAGTTGGAAAGTCGTACAAGTTTCGAGAGTTTGTGCAAGTTGACAATAAGCGTATCTCGTTAAACCACGTTTACGCGAAACATTCTGCATGGAATCCATGGACTGGTTGAGGATTAAAGCCTTTCAAGTAATATCGATTTCTACTGGTTATGGGTCGAAGTAAGTGAGTACCGTGCGAACTTTCATGCATTATGGTTTCTCAGATCGACACGTCTATGAAAATAAATTCAAGAGCAAGGATGCAGACAGAAGGCGCAGTCATTCCAATAAACTGGAGTCAAAGTTTGTCGTTGAGTCCTTCCCGTGGTAGAGGATGGTCCGCTAGTCTCCCAGAGCATTAGTTTGACCTTGAAGTATCCTGCCAGTGGGTAGGGTGCATAACATTCTCTGTTTCTTCGAGGCTTTTCGTTAACACCCTGAGGCTGGTAAGTGATATCCACAATTTTCATGGTGGCCCACTTCTATCCGCGTAGCATGTTGCGCAATGCATACAACTATTCTTGAGGCTCATACGCTTTGTGAGTGTGAGTCATGCTGGTGCTAAAAAAATGCTAGGGTGTCTATTGTTCCAGTTTTGAATTAGTAGGTGATTGCATCCAAGCTACCCTCACTGAGAAGGACGGTTGTCGCACCCAGGTTGGGTTGGCCCACAAGCACAAGGAGAACTATTAAATGCGGCATCCCATCACGGCACAGTGCAATTACTCTGTTTCATTCAATGACAACCCTTTGCACGGTAACTGACGCCACTTTCTTCATGGTACCACCACCGAAGTGAAAGGGTATGATGATCGTCATGGTGTAGAGTATCCCTATTTAGGGACGGCTATCCTGCAGGTCAGGCTCGACTTCATCTGGTTGTTGGATGAATTGTATCCCACCTTTGGGGATCAAATGCGAATTTTGCTTGAGCAGGGCTCCGCCGCTAAATTCCAGTGTCTGGTGAAGGCCGGACATATCGGACAGTTCATGTATGCTTGCGTCTAGCTCCA
Organism: Fistulinella staudtii; assembly: GCA_038094235.1. NCBI lineage: Eukaryota > Fungi > Basidiomycota > Agaricomycetes > Boletales > Boletaceae > Fistulinella > Fistulinella staudtii. Next base: position 44,488 of record JBBPTS010000076.1, on the reverse strand, counting down.
TAAAACCAGAAGTATAACCAGGAAAATTATTGTGCCGTCGACCTACCTTCAGTTTGGAACTTGAAGTATTCCAGTGCCCTGGATCACCAAGAATAAACTCTAGAACTACGGGTAGTCACCTCCTCGAGAACTGCCTTGACTAGCCCGCCATCATCGCATCAAATGGCATTCTTCATCAAGGTAGTGATCTGAATATGACCACTTTCCCCTAAAAGCCATCCTGATCCAGCGGTGAGGTCGAACTTGTCCATTGGAGTGGGACTGTCATCTTGATACCGACGGCGGAAGTAATGTCAACATGACAGTCCTGCTCCAACGGATGAGGCTGTTTTCCATTCAACCCCTGCTCGCGTTGACACGAGGATCCGATTAAAAACAGGTCAGTGATGCTGATGACCCCGCAGTAGTTGTGAAGGCTATATCGGAATCAACGCTGGCCGAATTCTTCAAGGTGTGCAGAAGTCCGAGTCAGCACGTCTCACCGACCGTTGAGCATCCCAAAGCATACAAAATGTCAAAATCATCCCCCCTATGCCAAATTCTGGTGTGAATGCTAATTTCTGACTAGCACCTGATTTTTAGTGTGAATAACTCTTGGAACGGTAGAATGGCATGTCTATCGCTTGGAGATGGCACACAAAGCGATGCGGCTGGGTGATTGCACTGAAGTCGGCGGTGCGGGCGCTGGCAGCGCATTCTTGCTGCCATGGAATAGAGTGATCTTCCGCATGGTGCTGTTGGATGCATTGTTGTCCAACGGCTTCATTTTCTCCAAGTTGATGGAAGTGTTGTGCAGGGCCTCGCTGGTTGATCTTGTCCCGATCATGACAATGGACAGCCATCGAACAGCTGGGCCACCTCATCTTTCTAAGAGGCAGTGAGCATAGTTTGCATGGCAATAATCACGAACATAACTGCTGGAAAATAAATTAAACTGAGTAATGACTGTCGTTTTTTTTTCCTCGTTTATTGCCCTCCGGGGTGTCAATGACTGTCGTGGTGGACCTTTATGCACTTGTAGGCCCAAGTTGCCAGGACTCACCGATATGATCATGGTCAGCCGGTGACACTTAGATGACCGACCGGAAAGATGAAGCTAGGATCTTTTTACAGGACGTTACTCCTGAATAACAATAACCCGCTCGCTCTTTTTCCTCTTCCGATCGCAGCATCGCATTTGCCGAAGGACCGACTGGCATACCTTTCCGAGTCGCGCGCTCCGCATCTCACCCGCCCAATGACCGCACCAGCAGCCGAATGCAGCCTAGCTTTGCCATCCGACCAACTCGTCGCCGACCTCGGGTTGAGATTGGTTCTTGAACCCTTTTTCGGGTCTCAGTAAAACTCCCACTACAATGTAACACCATTAAGGTTCTGATTGGTACGGAACCCGGGAACTTCCCACATCATTTTCATGCATCCCACTACTCTTCCACTAGCGGCACACCGCTGAACTGTTTCACTCACTTTCCTTTCAAATCTTCTCCGTAAGTTTGTGTGGCATGTGTGCGGGCGCGCTTTGAGTGTGCACATTGAACCATTCTTGTCGCGAACTTATTTAGTCAATTGGCATTTCATTACTCCAAGTCCGGCAGCCATCCAGCCGCATATCCATACAGTCGTATGGCTCTCCCATTTCGAAAGACAACGATAACATCCAACCAGGCAGATAGGATAGCATGAAACCGGTGGCTTCTTGTTCTTCTTTCCTGATTCGACGCCATGCATCAAAGTTTATCGGAGTCGGCAGGATATCATGTAATGTGTCACTTTTTTTGATGTGGTGGCGCTGCGCGCCCCTCGGAATTCTTATGTCGCCAGCAGTACTAACGACAACAGTAAGTTTGGCCGCTGAGGACTTGGGACTATCATCATTCCATTTAGCCTCATGATACTGCCGATTCACCGACGCCCGACTCTCCATGGTTAGTCATACGGGTACGCATTCTTCCCACAATAAGTATGGGGCCTTCTCCGACTACTCGGGACTTTTTCGTTTCCCCCAAGTTTGTCTACTTCGAATGACGTTTCTGCCGTGATCATCCACCCACGCGCACGCACCTCCGAGTCTGTCGAACCGCCCCCGGTATTCCAATGGGACGACGCACCAATGACCACTCGATCGCACACACGCTTGCGCTTACGACGGACATCGTGGCCACCGGCACAACGATGTTACACCCTCCTCCTTCTCTCCCTCCTTCCTCTTCCTCTTCCCAACGGCATGGCGAGTGACCGGCGAACTTGCCATATCTGATCCTGTATTGCTTCCCCCTCCCCCTGAATCTCCTTCTTTGCACATAATCACATTCCGTGATAAGGAGGCTCGTGTGCGTCTGTGCATGCGATCGTCAGACCATCCAATTCATTCATTCATTCGGATATAGACATGGGTCCCGACCCCACCTTATCTTCGGCAAGTGAGGGCATACCATCCAGGCGTGCCGACGGCATACGACAGCGATCTGACAAAGAGAACCGTCACCGTCGTAAATAAACACGTATAACGACGTATCATGACTGCGGTGGAGCAAGGGGGGTGAACATGACGAGTCACCGGCAAGGCACCCCAGTCGAATCAAACCCCAGGGACCGGTCCCACCCGGCAAATTCAATTAGAGCGAACGAACGGAAACGAACAAGGCACACACGGAGAGGAGGGGACGGTGGATTGAATAGGGCAAAGACACCGCCTCGGACGAGAAATCTCACCGAGTACCCCCACTCCAAAAAGAGTGTCACTTCCAGGCACCGTCGTTCTCGGAGATGTAGCCCCTCAAATCAGGCAAGAGTCGAAAGGAAGCACCGAGAGAGGGTCCGATGGTTCTACATATGTCCTTGGATGACTGATTCCGAGCACATCGGCATATAGTCATGAAACCGAACTCGAACCCGTTTTGAGACGCAAAAATAAAAATAAAAAGAAAGAGTATTACAGCATGCGTCATACCGCGAGCCGTCGGGTCTGTCGCTCCCTGACAGCGACAGATCGTGTCGATCCGCAGCTGGTGAGTTCAGCACACAACGTTTGGGGAAAGGGGTGTCAACTTCCAGCGAGGCGAGGCTGTGCGCAAGTTCGCGCTCGCTCGCGGACCATGTGGCGACGGACCTGCTTACCATGGTCATATCGAAAAAAAAAAGAGCCCACGATGACGGCAACGTCAAGACGTCAGCCAGCAAAGGGTCACCAAGCTGACAGTGGGAAAAAACCCTAATCCCTTTTTGAATGTTTTCCATCACTCCCTCGCCCCCCTCTCTCCCCATCGTTTCTAGAATCGTTTCGCAGAACACGATGAATGGGTAATTCAAGCCTCCGACGATTCGGGTACAAGGCACATCAATGTGAAACATTTTTCCTCGTTGTCGTACAAGGCATGGTAAAGGGAAACAACACGTATGTCACCGTTTCACAACCTTTGAGGGTTCCATGGAGCCTGAAGCATTGAATCCGTTCGATGGTCATGTTTCGGAAGTGCATTTTTCCGCGGCCGGACCGTCAAAGTTCAAACCCACACGTTGCTCAACGTTGTACCAAGTTCCATGTTGGGGACCACCGGACCTACACCTACTCGCCGGGACGGAACAAGCCGATGCCGGGCCCGCTCATCGTCAGCTGGTTCATGGTCGTCGTCATTCCAATACGAACCGGTCTTATCTAAGCACGAGAAAGAGGGAACAACGAGGCGGTGTGAAGACGCGAAGCTTGGCCCCAACAGGAAACGAGATCTCGACTACGGTACGCCCATCATATGTCAATGAGAAAAGCAACAAACACCGCCTCGCGATCGGGCTCGTCGTCGATGCGGAACTTTGCACACGGGCATCCAGTGCAAGACACCGCTAGAGTCCAGTCAAAATGGCATCATTGATCGCCGATAACACGCTCCGCCGTGTCGTTCCAAGTTGGCCAGCTGGGCTTGGCTTCTGGCAACTAGAGGGTCTAGGATGGGCCGAGATGGAAGGACCGGACTAGTGTGACCCTGTATATTGAATGCAACCTCTGACGAATGAGGGTTTGTGTGTCCACATTGAATTCAATTCGTTGCGTTTCGGAATGTGACTGTATGGACTTAAACGCAAACTGTATCGCAAGAACCAATATCATTAGTGCCCTTGTCAAAAAACATGCATCAACCGGCTGGTCAGATACACACACGGACACACATCTTTTAGTGCCGACTGGTGGTTCAGTTTTCCTGAATGCCTCACCTTCTCAGGGGCATACCGTGCACCGCACCTGACAGGCTCGCTAACGGCTAAACCCTCTTCGTTTGATAGCAGTGCATACATATTCAAGTTTGGGAGCAAGATTCGCTCCTCTATCGTACTACCTAGGCTTGGTCTATACCATGAATGGCAAGATTCTCCCGATCGAAACGGACCCTCGTGCATGCCTCATGCCTCGAGGTCAAACAGTTTGTTCGCATGCAAGAAAAAGACAACGTTCCCAACCCCGAAACACGACAAAGTGAGAAACAAAATATATTAATGATGGTACTTTCCCAGGTCGTTTGGATTTGGTTACATAAATACGTTAGGCTGACTGACGTCCACCAATATCTACGGATGGGCTACGCTACAAGAATCAGACATCGATCATAAGCGAAGACAAAAGGTCAAATGGGGAAACAGCAAATAATAAAAATCGACCAAAGCCATATGGGCACAACTGAAAAATGGGATCAAGGGGGTAGCAGTCGATAAGTTCATGAACGTGCAATCAATAGCAGTATAAATGACGCCAGGTAAGCACGATGCAGAACGGGAATACGCAGGAGGGGAGAGCGAAATGAAAGCAAAAAACCGCAAAACGTCCCTGTGTGTATGGTAATCAACAGTAATTGAAGCTGAGGATACAGTGGTAGATTATCTTGATGTGCATCAGATTATATGAGCAATGAAGGTGACTTGCGGTACGACAGATGGATCAGCGTGATCAGGCATTAAACCATGACGCTCATGCCGGGCCATCCCTTCTCCTCAGTCTTGGTAACTGGGAGTCTCTCAGAGTCTTTGTGGGCGTCCGAGATGCGCTGGCACTCTGCGCCACCCTCGGAACGTACTAGGTAGAGATAAAGGGTTAGCGATCGTCCTTGCTAGACCATCAACCTAGAATACTCACAATGTCGGTTCAGGGCATCCATACGAGCAAATGTCTTGCTGCACCCGTCGCAAGTAAAGGGACGGTAATTGGAATGTAGCTGCTCGTGGCGTTTGCAATCGTGCTGCCGCGCGAAGCCCTTACCACAGCCAGGCCACTTGCACTGGAAGGGGCGCTCCTCGTTGTGGGACCTCATATGACCTAATATTTTCATTAGTATTGATGTAAACTAACACATTCGAACTCGACGCACCCTTCAAGTTGAAGCTCCTTGTGAACGTACTGCCACATCCTGGTACAGGACACATAAAGTTGGCGTCTTGTTTCCGGCGACGGTGGCTTGCACCAGCTGTACGCTCACTTGTCACTGTCTGCTTTGAGACGGTGATTACTGCAGGAGCGCTGGCCTGTGGAGCCTCCGGACGGAGCATTGAGGATTGCCGACCGGCAAGGGCGACATTGGGAAGGTCTTCATATCGGACACGAGGACTCGCGGATGGGCTGGGATAAGGGCTGGGCCGGTTGGACCAAGTCACATCGCCACCACCACGTGATCCAGAGCCAGCTGAGGCTCCGCGAGTATGACCCCGAATGGAAGGCACAGTCTCCTGTGGGTACAGGAATTGACGGTTGATGAACTCTTGCTGAGATGAAGGGGGATAGAGCATGGAAGAGGTTATATCCTCTGAGCGGGATAGGCGATTATGACCTGGACGACCGCTGTCAGACTTGGCTCGACGGATGCCAATGGCGACGGGTTCGCCCGGTGCGAGGAAGGATGACAAGTTGGTAGAGGGATGGTTGAAGTTAAACTGAGGGAGGTTGGCGCTGGAAAGATTGAACGATGACTGTGTGGGGCCGGCACTAGATGAGTGTTGTGGCAGTTGTTGGGGGACTTCATGGAGGCTGACATCGTCGATGGCAGAGCTGTCGAGGGCGTTAAGCTGATCTTGAGTCATGAGGGACGTATTCCAGAACGGGGGACGCAATGAGGAGGCGGTATCAGACTTGCTACGCGTACGAGGGGGAATGTTTGGAAAGAGGAAGTTGGTATTTGTACCATCGGGATGGACTTGGGGACCCAAAGTGGACAGCCCCCTAGGAGAAGTGTGGCTGTGGTTGTAAAGCTGTGTAGCCTGTTCATGGAATTGTGGTACCCCGAGCGATTGGGAGACCTCGGTCTGTTGAATTTGTTGCTGATCCCATGGGGGTGTTGTCGCTTGTTGCTGTGGCCCGTTTTGCGACGAGCCTATTTCGGAGGTAAAACGCACACCGGACAAAAATGGTAAGAATGGAGTTCCCGAAATAACCGTGATGATATCAATAAACTTACCTTGATGGAGGGTTTCCAGGGTGGACTGGAAAGGAACACCTTGTGAAGCCGCTCCGCCACCACTTACGGGGGTAGCGGGGACAATGTGAAGCTGGGGTCCACTCGAGACGAAACCGCCATCGCCATCTGGTGCGTTAATCATAGGAGCTTCTTGGGGGAATAACGAAGGGCTACTATCTGGAATTAAAAGCTGAGGGGGAGACTGGGCTTTCCGTGGGGGGGACAGGGTTCTTTCGCCCGGCAGTTGACGCTGCCGCCAGTTAGGGGATTCGAACCGCAAGTTCTCAAAAGTATGAGCGACATCGAGATGAGGGGAAGAATGAGGGAGGATCTGAGGGTTGGAAGAAACTGAGGAAGCGCGACTGTGGGGACGACCCTCATTGCTAGAGGGGGAGCTATGGTCGAAAGAGCGAGGAGAATGCTGATGTGCGGGTGTTACAGATACAGATACATGGGCGCTACCAGGATCGAGACCAGTGACGAATTCGTTGTCAAAGACAAGGAGACCGGACGAGTTTGGGGCGTCGTATTCGGAAGGATCATAGTCCTCGCGGACTGCAAGGCTGTCAAGGCCATCACCAAGGAGGCCAAAGTTGTCGGGGCCATCTGGGTCGTAACTGAGCTCGGAGTGGCCCGAGTAGGGCGAATTTTGGTAGGAGCCATTGTAGGAGGGTGTATGGGGGAATGGTGGAGACTGGAGATGGCTGAATTCGTAAGAATCAAAGGTAGAGTTAGCCCCGATGTTGATGGGCTTGTTCGAGGGACTTGGAGTATGGTAATCTACGTCCGGATAGTGATTTAGATCGGCCTGTAGGAGAGACATTTGGGATGGAGAAGGGGGAAGGAGCGTCAAACTGGGTGGATATGGGTAGATGAGAGAAGAGGAGGAGGAGGGGGGGACACGGGAATGTAGACGCGCGGGAGGGGGAGGGGAGAGAAAGGCCGGGTGAGAACTTGTCATGCTAATTGGAGTGCCTGGCTTTTTAACCTCCGCCACGCACTCTCCGACGGTCTCCCCTCCACCCAAGCCTCTCTCCACCCGCTCCCTGGTCCCGGCTGCTCTTTCCGCTGCCCCTCCTCGTCGCCCTTGCGCCTGATATCCTACCCCCACCCATATCGCTCTACAGTCTGTATGTCGTAGACCACCATGTGCTACGCTCCGCTCGCGTATTTTAGTCTTCATAAATCAGTACGATCAGGGGAGCTGTCATCTCGCCCGCGGAGGATGGTTGCCCACCCGTCCCCATTCTGCTATTCCACTTGCCACTCCTGCTAAGATCCCCCGCTTATTGCAAATTTTTGACGCCGTCTCTGGACACTTGTGCCGACCGAACACGTGGAGCATTGTGCTCTGGAACCCCCCCTTCTGGGTACCCGCGACAGCCCATCCTCGTCACAACGGAGACGTTTCCTCTCCGACCCAACGCCACACGCTGATCGAGAGTAGGCTAGCCACTGTCATCCTTTGTGAATCACCGGTATCCCGATCGAACGCGTCGCTCTCAATCATCCATAGAAACCGATTCACCATGAGCCCGTTTAGATCTGTGATTGCAACACTCGTCCGCACTGCCCCTGCTGCTACATACGACGTGAGCTTGAAGACTTAGGGGCCATGCACCGCCGTCTTGTCGCATCGTTAATAAAAATGGGCTGTGTGCCATCACTTCCGTCGGTGCTACCATACCCGGCCATACAATTGAATACCTGCCTCCCATTCCCCCGCCCAAGCAACTTTAGCACCCGTGTTCCCCTGGTGCCATCGCGTTCCACTGTTTTAGATTTCATTGATTCATTGAAAGGGCATGCGCACTTGCATAGTGAGCCATCAAAAATAGGCTCCGCCACGCTGGGCAACCAGAAGACAATTATTCCCCAGGTCCCGCAGCTACGAGTAGAATTTCATTTAGTCTACAAGCTATACCATAACTGAACATCGACCCGTCGTGTATCGCTACGATCAAACGTGATGCCATGTCGTGATGGGCCACAGGCTCGAAACAGTCTTGGAGGATGGGAGCCTTGTCGACGCTCGGCCATGCCTCGTTCCAGCCCATGCCTCATCAGAGCATCCCAGACGCACAATTCTCGCGTCGGGGTCTGCCGTGGAACTGACAGCCGTTGACGGGCGTGTGAGCGCAACGCTGCGGCTACACCAGCGATGGAGGCATTCCAACGCCGCGTCATTGGCTCCATACAATACATAGACCTCCTTCATCAAGACCCAACCATGTCGTTCGGTCCTGAGATATCATGCTGGCGTGGAGTCCCCCAGCGATGTGATGGGAAATACAGCCACTAACACACACTTGCTTCGCATCATCTCGTGGCCCTCTGATCTTTCTTGGCGGCACAGAAGTGGTAAAAGATGGGTCAAGACGGACTGATGAGGATCCTCTAAACACGACATCCCGATCGAAGTGATCAAGGGCCTCCATCATCAACACAGCCTTGACACAGCGATGAGGTCAAGCCTGAAAAACGCCATCCGACCATGGGATCCAGCTAGAACATGATGTGTGTGTATTGATCATGTCACTCTGTCGTCCGTGTCTCCATCGAGCCATGGAGGACAAGGAGGCACGGGCCAAGAAAGTTGATGTCATGGCGCGTGAACGCTTGCACTCACGGCCCAGGTCCGGGCCGCCGCGGTGCTTCGGGGACAAACTTTTGTGTCACAAATGGCGTAAGCCTCGGTGTTGCTTCTCCGCATCTGAATGAGCCACGGGACATGGATGAGTTTCTATTTCCCCGCACTTTGCTAGACTGTGGACTTTTGCTAGTATTCTTGTGAAACGCGGACGCGCTCACGGTGATAGAATAACACGAGTCTGCCCACCGCCAGACGTTCACACCTCCAGCTCCGATCGCACTCGGCCGCCGCTACAAGACCTTCGCACAGAGGATCAAGGTTTGAGTCCCCTTACGATGTGGCGACCACGTTGCGTCAAGTTTGATTTCGCAAGTATTTACGACTCAAGCCGAACACATGTGATGACCTCAGGGTCGGTACCTGGCACCATCCACCACACCATCTGCCTTTTTCATCATTTTCTAGTCGTTGCTTCCCGTTACTTATTGTGATATCTTGCGCACGATTTTTTTTTTCTTCCGGCATCCACATTCGTGATGCATTACTCATCCATGCCAGACTATACATGGCACAGCGGAACAATCATATCTGATATGTTGATGTGCCACATGCACATGGTATGCACAGCCTGGGGAGCGATTAGCTCACCATGCAAAGTCCTGCAAGACCAACGGCGCTCGCGCCCACCATCAAGGGTTGTTTTTGCGCAACACGCTCGCGTGGCTGAAGTATTTTCCGGGTCCCGTTCTTTCTTGGAGCGCATGATGCGACGTACGCGTTCGGACACGTGGTAACACTATTCTACATACAGCATAACAACAATTCGGATGAATCATCGACGAGCTGCGAGTATGTGTGCATACGTATGCTGCATGCTCCATCAAGCATTAGTACGTACCCGAGTCACTTTTCATTTGATCTGTCAGCCTTGTCGCTAATCACGTCGGTGGTATTTGCTCGGCGGACAACTCGGATGTTAAATAACCAAGGGTCGCTGGCGCCTTGCTCATTGGATCCTGCAGCCTGCTAATTATTCCTGTTTTCTCCGATGTGCTCCGATGCGACATTCAGGCAATCTGATGTCATCATGTATGACCAACACGACCTCGTCGTCACACCGTCTCTGAATCGGACACATACAGCTCATGGATCCGCGCTGACAACGGTCACATTGGTCATCTGATTCCTACGTGTTCATACATCATTTTTCTTTGTCACATCCTAGCTATTTTCTGCCATTTGAGCGGCCTCGTTCGGTACCGCGCAAGCGCTATTAAATTACTTGTTGCAATAACACTTTGAACGGAGGGAGGGGTGCTATGCAGCGCTCGGCGGGCGCGGGCGCTCCGGCGATCCCGACGGAAGTAATTCCGGAACTACCCTATGAAGCGGAGGAGCCTTGAACGCAACCATCACATTGAGGCAGAGCCCGAGCGCGCATTATCCTTCTTTCGACATTCAAACTATTCATCCAAGCTTATTTCATGAACGGGGGTGAAGAACCGGTACATCGAATAGGGAGTCAATCAAAACCTTTTGGCGTGCCTCAATCCTGTTCAACGTTCTCCTTCTATTTGTATCTCCTTTATTCACGCCCACTGGCACCGCTGTATTCAAGATAGTAGCCCAATCAAAAGGGTCGACACATTGGGGCCGTCGGGTTTGTGTGCTGCGAATAGCTTGTACGACCTGCTTCTTTGATAGGTTCACCAAAAATACAACCTAGAACGTCATGATATCCGTTAGGCCCCTCAAGTCCCCACACCCAGCCCACCGGCATTAACCAGATACGTCCATTTTGGTACTAGCACGACGGAGTCTTGTAGTACGGCCCGTGAGCTAATAAAGACAATGACAATCATGTTATGCTGCGCTCCGGGTGCCAGCGGCCCGTGATTTGTGCAACGCTGTTTGATTGAAATCGCGGAACGGCGCTGAAAGCGTACGGTCCGAGATGGAGAGAGAGGGGGTAACATTGTGTGGCAAGATAACCCGAAAGAAGAGTTTACGGCGGCGAGGGAAACTTGGAGAGCTCGCAACGACGGACCGGTCCACAATGATGGGTTTAGAGTTTGAACAAGCCGCAGGACCGGTCCGACGAGGATGCCCTGTTCATTGTGCAGATAGACAAATCTCTTTGTTGGTTGCAAGATTCCACCAAAAAGTAAAGTCGAGCCGCAGCGAGAAGGTTATTGCCGACTGATTGAAACAATCCGTGTAGGTGGTGTTTCATGCAGCATCATTAGTTGTTGACACAGATTTCGTATCGCCACCTTGTATTCTGCGATGCGGTGCATGGTGATCATTGAGTGTTGAGCAACTGACGAGTTTTGATAGATCTATCTCATCATGGCATCATGCTCTGTTTCTTCTTTTTATTAATATATGACCTAGTGATGTCGATTTTATTGGTTCGCCGGTATTTAATACTGCCGGTTTATTTACGCACAGGGGGATATCTTTGTTGCCGAATGGCTAGTAGTGGTCGCGGCTCTGCTCGATCTAAGCTTGAAATGATGATGATCGTGGTCCGCTCATCGCACTTCGCGGCGGATCCATTGGATAGTGGCCTTGTGGCTCTATATGAGAACAGGAGAAATATGTCCAACGATCATAACGCAGTCTACGCTGCGTATTCAAGCTTTACAGCGTTAGTAAAAAACACAGGAATAGGAAGATAATAATACTTGAGCAGTGTCACGCTTACGAGTTGACTTTGTCTCATAATAGATAATGCAATGGGTGGGCATCAGTGCAAACGTGCTCGCACAACGTGGGCATCGTTACGGTAATCAAGGGCCTGTCCTCCCTAGTCTCTTGACCGGGGTATAGAAGTGCCCAACGTACGTCACCCTTATGAACGAGGGGCTCTACCGTTCCTGGGATGATTACGAACGCCATTTGTTTGATGACCGGTGGTAAGCACAGAAAAACTGCGCTCCAGTACGTTTGCACCCAGTCTCGGACCCAAATATCCACTGCTCAAGGAGCTGTTGTCGAAGTCAACGTGCCCTGAAAGTCGTTTCATAGCCCATAGGAATATTTCACTCACGGGTGAACCAAGTCAAGGGGAGATGTAAGTTTAGCTATAGACATGCTTGTAAGAGGTACTCCTGAACAACTGCATTTAGCTGATCCTAGGAGTCCGGTGGGTAATAAATGTATCTTATGTTACCTCCTGCTTAGCCTCTGTTAATGAACTGTGCCATCCTTTTACAAGGGAAACGTGAATATGTATGAGGCGCAAAACACACCTCTGCGACAAGATGTCGGTTACGGAACTTGCATGGGTATCCAAAAGTTTCCGAGTCGCTTAGGAACTCGAGTGGTCAATGCTGCACCAATCATCGTGCTTTTTAGGCCTAGTGGGTGTCGAAGGGTCGAACAGTGTGATTCAGTGTCGCCTGGCTCCTGCTGTTGATCCATGGAGAGACGGAGATTGGATGCCGCGTTTGGATATTCCAGCTCCGCGGACGAGAATTGATGCGCAACGGTCAGGCCTTCAGGCCTTCAGGTACCGAGAGGATGTGGCGTCCCACCGAATAAAATGTCTAGTCTTGGCCCCTCTTGGCCACATTTCTCTTGTCGTAAGCATGTCCATGTGCTGCTGGTGCATGAGGAACAGATGCCTCGGGGTTTCCTTTAGCTGAGGGTTTGCGCCCTAAGAATTGATAACGTTCGTACGTGGTGAAACATTTGAACTCGTGCTACATTGGATCTCCGCTGCGAGAAGAGTCTTGGTGAGCATCACTATACGGCACGGGGGAAAACATGCTTAAGCAAGAGACGGACAAATGTTCTACCTGCAGGTGAGATCCCAGGAATGTTTTGTGCGGCGCGCAGAACTGACGGGATTCGTTGAGAACAGTAAAGGCAAGTTACAAAACGCGGTTACCAAACAGGAAGGCCAACTTCCACCTGAAAACGGGCCCTCTCGGGTAGTTCTTGCAAGTCATGCGTTCATGGAGCCCCTCTCAGCGGTGACCGATTTGTTCACCCTCCAGTTTCCCAGGTATGTCCGGCGTTCCACCAATACTGCCGTCATTGCCCTGCGGTGTCGACTCAGTCTAGCATAAAAACCTCCAATCACACATGTATAATTGATGTTCTCGCATTCTGACTCAGTCGATGTTGCCCGGGGGACCTGTATGACTACTTTTTCCACCCATGACGGAAAATACAGCAGTAGCAGCCTGCCTTCGTACGCTTATGCACTCCAATGGTAAGCTTCTTCATTCTGATTGGCCGGCCACAGCCACTGACTAACTACGGAGGACCGAAGCTGTGTTCAAGTGCAAAAGAGCATGCATGCCATCCGTTCGCTTCTTGTGGTCGTCTTGACCAAATGGAAATCGAGTTTGAGTCAGTGAAGCTTTGTAAGCTCGTTAGACTAATATTCCTCCCTAGCGTGATTGTTGCGGTCATGGATGACGACCAAGTTGTACGTGTTTCCGTATCTTGTCGGACTTTTCATTCTGATTGCGATGCTATGCAACCACATTCATATTATCCAGCAAAAGTTTTTTTTCTTGCGGAACATGTGGTGCCCACTACTAGGAACCGCAGGTGTCGATGATAGAGAGGTGATAAAGCGTGCAAGTAAGTACGTGTTGCCTGTCTCTTGATTAGCACTCCATGACCAAATTCACCGGAAGCAAGGTCGCCTTATGAGCGATGTTGCAGGCGCGATATATTTACATGGTTCCACTGCTGTGTCCGGTCCGATCGGGCCCCTTTATTCTTCCCACTCGATAGTCCGCCCCTGATCTGAACATGTTTAGCAACGGGAACCTCACAATCAAGGGAAATAAATAAAACCCCGTTCCTGAAGTACACAAGGGCACCAATGTTGAGTGTATATTCCACGATGACCGAACGACGGCGAATTGGAAGTTGGTATATTGCATTAATTCTTATCTTCATTGACATTGACCAGTCAACTGTTACGATAGATCCCTCCCATCTCCGTCAGGCACGATCTCGCTCCGAGGTGATGATATGAATCCCACGAAATGAAATTTATTACACAGCCGTCAAGATAGGAACAAATAGAAGATCCGTGAACGATAGAACAGGCAATCCGTGGAGTCCTTACATTATTGTACGGCCTGCGCGCACTATCAACGTGAGCGTCGTCTGCATTTTGACAAACGAAAAAAAAGTTCGAGTACTCGGCCAGTGGATTCCGTTGAGCTTTAACAAGTGAATTCTCGGCTACAATCGTATGTCATCCCGGTCGTGTGCATATATATTCGCAGCACCGAATGACGGTCAAGCACGATGCAATCGGGTCCATTAAGATTAAGATCCGCCTTGACGCTTGATGTCGTTGCTATGCATGCTGGCGCGTGAAATGCCTAACCTCCGCCAGCCTAACATAAGCACATCTGTGGTTGACATGATAAAGCCCACGAAAAAGATGTGCCTGGAGGCCATCATGCTGTTTGTTCAACCGCATGGGGGAACAATACAGGAAGATACCGCTGATTGACCAGCGCACGTACTTAGCGCGTCCGAGTTCTTGTTATGGGTAAGTGCCTCAGGCTGTGCCTGGACTCGAGTGCTGCAATGATCTTACCCACATCATCTTGGAAATAGAGCGATGAAACAGACAGAAGCACATGGACCTGTCCCCGCTCACACTCGCGTGAGAAGCTATGCACACTTTAAACTCTGACACAGGCCTGCGCAGCCTCGCCTGACTCACGAAAACGGCATCAAAGATACTCGGGAACTTGGAGCATTTTCATCAAGGGCCAAATCCGTCGGATAAATACGATGCGGCGGTGCGCCAGGCACAATGAACTTTTCACGGGGAATCACTGGTGTCAACGACGCCAAATAAGTTTCCTCTTGCTTACCGGGACCTTTGGTGCAAGATTCGGAAGGAAAAATCCAAATGGCCAGGGAGCGTATTTTATATCCTATTTATCTCTCTCTCTATACTTTCTTTGGGCGCTGATGCTCAACCGTGAATGTGTTTTTTGTATGCCCGCATCAGTTACCAAATCAAACACCCTTTTCGTTAGCAAGCTGACGCCGTGTGTATTATTTTCGATGCGCAGCGCACGTATGACGTGTACATTGCATTCCGCAGACTTTGAGGAGTGGCAGAAATGGTAAGCATTAAAGGAGAAGAGTCAAAGGTGGCGCTGTATGACGGATATAGACTTGATAGCGGGCCCGATGAAACCGGGTCCCGCAGCCATGACGCGAACGCTAGTCGGGACCATTTTTGCATGCATAGGAGTCCGTCTAAAAAGACAGGAGAAAGGAAGTAGGTGCAAGTGAAAATGCTGACAATGGGGCCAGGCTGGACAGTTTACAAACTAAACGTATGCATCGCATATGATGCTGGGAGAAAGGAGCACGAGTATGACTGAATCTGTGTTGCTCGTTGTGGGTGTCAACGACAGGACAGCATTGTTCCACTAGTTGCCAAATGCCATGTAAGGCCGCCGCCATAAAATGATTTATTACAGGAGTCACTCACTGTATTTCGTATTACTTCCTATGTTGCAAAGCATATTGTATTAAAGGTCTCGCAACAGAGACGGTGATCCTACCCGTGACAAGTGCATTACGGATATCACAAGGGACACCTTGATGCAGCGGAGGCGCGAACACTGCGACTGTTGAAGTAGACAATGATACCACTAGGTAAACTTTCGACCTCCAGGGGTCTTTGAAATTGGCTGAAGCTGATCGCTCTGGCAGAATTGTCTGCAGTGATGTCGCATATGATGCGACGGAGGGGTCAAAGTCATAAACAAAAGGTCGCCTCGGATGGATTCGCAAGAGCGTTATGTCGGCGGTCAATCTACCTTGGGCTGTGACATATCAGCTAATCAATACACATGCGTTTACCCTCCCCAAAATGCGAGATAAAGAATATATTATCGGCCAGCTTCTCCACGAGGCACGACAGCCTTGCTACAGGTTTCCAACAAAAAAAAAAGGGAAATCTAGATTGGGATAGTAGTACCAGGCCCTACGGAAACAAGGGCTAGCATCTTAATGAATGGTTCATAAGCACGCACCAGATTACATACTGTAAAAAGGACAAGTCATGAAGCGAACGAGACATAAGTCTCTATTCAAGCCTACAAAGCCCTAAAAGAAAACACATTCCCTTGCATCTATGGCAAATTATTCTCTGCCTTCCACCACTGCAGCCCTTCTTAGTACGAGCAACCAACACAGCAACACCAAGCTTACCTTGATCATGCGACGTACACCTTCTTCGAGCCCTACCTCCGGCTCAAACCCAAGCACCCGTCGAGCCTTTTCAATGTTATGGTACCGCGTCGCACATATATAGGACACCCGGAACCGCGTAAATAGAGGCTCTTGGCCAGTCCACCAAGACCAAGTCTCGCCCAAATAACCAAGAACCATGGAGAGTGGCTTCGAAAGCACCACCGGCTTGATCGGCGCCTTGTTTCGCCCATTCCCGGTCGCAGGTTCAAGTGCGCGCCAGACTGTCCGGAAAAAGTCCCAAAGGTATATTGGCTCGCCATCAGCGATGAAAAAGATCTGTCCGGCCACTTGAAAGGGGTTTGCTGGGGCAGTGTCAAGGGACTCGTCCGAGAACTGATCGTACCAGTTCCTGACAATAGCGTGCGTGGGTTGGAAAGGGTCTCGTGGGGTGTTAAAGGCGGCCTCGATTTCCGCACCGTTGGGAGGGGGGTCAACGTATGGGCCAAGTGGACGGGCGCGGCTGGTCGGGACACGTCGGAAGCCGATCGTGGCACAAGTAGTTGGCAGCGCTTTGTGGAGCGATGCACGGACGGCCGGGTCAATGTGTGTAGCATCGGTGGTGCTGTCACCAGGCGGTTCGACCAGTTTGTCAGCTGCCAGAAGATGGGCTTGCGCGAGATTCTCGACGTAGACGTAATCGACAACATTGCCGTTGGTACCGATTTGGATGTGCATCTGGCCTTTCTCGTACACGTCATACAAGCCAGTCATCGTCTGGCGGTCACCGGGACTAGATACATGTGTGAGTGTATTTATGTTTAAGTGTTCGATAACAATGGAATAAAAAAGCGAATAACGTACCCAAAGATACCGCCTGGGCGCAAAGAAACTGTCAAAAGGCCCCCCTTTCCGTTGGCCTCAAGAACGAGCATCTCAGCTTTTGCTTTCGAGTCGCTGTATGCATCAAACGGCTTATCTGGGTAGGGTGCGCGCTCATCAAGAGCGACAACATTTCCACCATCAAAGACAATTCCCGCGGAGCTTGTGTACACCAATTTGCGGACCCCGGCGGCGAGCGCAGCATTTATCACCGCCCGGGTACCTTCCACGTTGACTTTGTAGTAAACGGAGTCATCTTTTATACCTGCATGAGGAGAAGCCGTATGCAAGATACAAGTCGTGCCAGTCTAGGGCCATAGAAGGGTAGCAGCGTCAGCATTCTTCATTCATGATCGGGCTCCGAATAGAAGGAAACACACTTTGCGAAGGACGTCGAGAAGGTGCTGCTCGTTGGTAATGTCGCCTGGATAAAAAGGGACGTCGTCGTATCGCTGGACCACGTCAAAGACAGAGACGACATCGCCACGCGCGACGAGCTTTTCGACAATGTGTCTACCGACGAAGCCGCTTCCGCCGATGACCAGGTAGACATCTTTCTGTTGAGTCGACATGCTCAGCAGAGGAAAATGGGCTCGGATGACCGTGTTAGGCTGTCTTTTTTGCCAAACAACACATTGTCCGTCAAAGTATCGTCATCAATCCCGCCAGCCGAACAAACTCGGTTGCCGACTGATCAGGGCAGTGATTGGTCAGCGCCATTCCCACCACACTGCCGTTTATGATCTGGTAACCAGTGGACAACCTGTCTTTGTAGTGAGTAGCGAAGGAAGATGAAGCTCAGGCTCTGAGCGTTGGTTTACGTTACATTTGTGGAGGCATTTGCGAGGCTACGCGAGGGTGAGCAAGAGTTGTGATTGGACCGGGAAGCCCTTGTACGGCACTTTCGCTAAAATACCCGCTCACTGAGCACTCAAAGGACGCTTAGGAAATGCAGATGTGGCAGCTCCTCCTTTACCTACTGAATAGACCGTATTCATCGCTGGCAGCCGTCTGGGTGCTCGCCCTTGTTTGGTCCTAATCAGTGGCTCTGTAGTGAACTACCTCAAATCCCAACACACTAAAATACAGCTGCGCTGGGAAAATTTGTCGGGTTGCCATCAAGATATGCAGCATGGATACGAGACAACTCTACTTGGACAGGGTTAGAGACCGCTGACACACTTTACTCCCTGAACCAATGTTCCTCGAGTTGCTCGAGACGGTGGGACTTGATAAGACAAATGCACACTCTTTGTACTTGTGGTAAGGCGGACTGGCGAAGGTAACTAGCATCTACAGGCACCCCCTTCGTCCTATGCAGTTTCTGACCACCCCTCGTCGTCCTACGTGATATCATGCATCTAAAGTGTATTTACTTAGCATGTACCACTTTGTCGCTTGTCCTAATCTAATGTTTACTCTTTGACCAGTTGTTGATCACGAAGATGGCCACTGTCCCACTTGTGGTGAGCACAGCGCAAGGTCAACCGTGACGTAGTTGAATCTAAAAGTTCCGAGTATCCTTGACCATGTCTTACTTCAAACCACCTGAAACTATTATAGTTGTTCGCAATCCTTTCATCTCCGTTGTCTTTTGTGAGACAGGGGTCGGAATTTGGTGTCCACACACGCTGTTGGGTACGTACTCTGATCCAATTAATCCCCCATCCAGGAATCTTGGTAGAAAATTCAACTCGGACCATCTTCATAAACGAAGCTAAAGAAGAACTGAACTCGAACAGTGTGGCATCTGCCGCATGCCAGTTGATCAATAAGCTATGATTCAACTAATTTCATCAATGGACGTGTAAATTTGACAAATGAGTGTTTTACGAGTCGTCGAATAGCAACGACAAAAAGTAAGTAGCAAAAAGAACAAATTAGAGAAGGCAATTTCAATAATAAATAATTTAAACTCGATATGTAGGCTTTGTCGCGTCATCGACGCTATATATTGCCCTCATGGGCGCACACCAGGAGCGCCATGCAACCTCCGACTACTAAGACAGTAGGAAGAAGCATTTAGTCCACGATAGACATAGTCCGGCTATCTTTTTACTCACTACCACACTTACACGATTTCTTGCTTAGCGCTTGGCCTTGATAACTTCGTCCGAACGACGCCTGCGGGGGATCATCCACTTTCGTTGCTCTGGGGTGAAATGTTCTTCAAGTTCCTCTTTAGTATAGCCGCTTTCTTCATCGCTCTCCATTTCCTCATCATTGTCACTCTCCTCGTCAGCTTGTTGAAGCTCAGGCTCGGGTTGAGGTGCGCGGGCTGCAGTCCGCGGTGCTGCAGGTCGAGAGGAATTGGGGGGGTCGTTGGGCTGATCGAAGCGATCAAAGTTCCAAAGCTCATCCTCCTTCTTGCGTTCCGCGGCCGCGTTCTTTTTGCCTGCGGCCACCTCTGCCTCTTCCCGCGCCCGTTTAGCCTCCCTGAGTTCGCGCAGCTCCTTGGTCGTAGGGCCCTTGCTCTTTGTGGCCTTGGGTATATTTGGGACGAGCGTATTGACCTCGCTCGGTGCAACCCCGACCTCTTGAGTTGAAAACGGAGAGCGACGAGAATCCCGAGCGGCTGCATACGGAGAAAAATCTGCCGGATTCTTCAAGATCTTGGATATCGATACACGGCGTGCTTTTCCGGGATGGTCACCGCTAGATGCTTGCTCGTGGGCATTCGCAATGGCGTTATACAACTGCGAGTGAAAAAGATGCGTCATTATCATAATTTACGAGTGAGGCTGACGATACTTACCGAGGTTGGGGGGGCACTAGAGAGTAGACTCGACGCCATGGACGGGTCGAACATATGCTCGTACGGCGGTCCAGGAGGGGCGGACGGTTGACGCCTTCCATCAGCTTGTTGGTAGTTCATGATGTCGATGTGGGATGATAATCAATAGAGAAACGACGAGTGTTGGATAGGACGTTGAGGGAAGAACCCGGGAGATTATATAGTCAAGAAAATGCATGGAAGACGAACAATACCGAGACGGACCAGTTTGCATGGACCACGAGCTATCACCAGGAAGGTCAAAGCGAACAATGTCCAGTTTGAGTGGACTATGAGCTGTCTGATGCTTTGATCTTCTGGATGGAAGGTCCAACCGAGTACAACGACCATTCCACGGGTCGCAGCGCAACTGCTTTCAGGCATTACGGACGCGGTTGATCCACTTGTCACTCAAAAGGGTGCACACTTCACAAACCCAGCGGCGGTACACCTGGGTACAAAGGGAGAACAGTTTCCGGGACATGCCGCATCTGCATAGACACTGAATAGTGAATGATCTAGGGCACGATACACCAAAGTACTTACGAAGACGAGAGAAAGAGTGGGTTTCAGCTGGAGCGTATCCCGCTTCCGCCGCCTTTGTGGGGAAGCACCCGAAGGGATATACCACGGCAACGTAATACTGTCCGGTCCATAGTTGTGTGCCGCGACATAGGCAGGAAAATGAGCAAAGTTGCGTAAGAAACAAGCACTGATTGCCTGTATGAGCGTAGAGAATCGCTTGGATAAATGTTAAATTAGTTATTGACCACGGCATAATGCGCACTCATCAAGCACAAATTTCTCTCCTTTGAAGGGAGGATGGCAACAAAGATAACCTAATAGATGACATATATTTCAGCTACCGGAATAGTTCAACCCACCCATTTCACTGAAGGGTCAAATAGTTTGCACATTTGAGACGCTCGTCCTTTGCTATCATTTATTTCAACAAGAATGAACACATTGCAGATCAGGGGACCCACGCTTTTTGGCAAGTTAATGTACGTCAATGTTTTTACGTAATTCGCGTCGACACATTTTTCTCGCTGGAGTTTCGTTTTTGGGAGAAACCTTTGAAGAATGGCATCCGTACGCCAGAATATGCAATTTCAACAAGTCAATGGTGGTCGAACTTTACGTTTGACGATGTTCTCCAACCATTTGTAGTTGACGTTGCTGATCACGTGGTTAGTATAAGTCGCTAGCGTCTGATCGATGTATCGACGATCGCCTTGACCTAGGATAGCGACTACACTGTTCTTGCACTGTTGATAAAATCGAGTAAAACGTACCGGGGACATCCGGATTTGCAACTGACAGGACACCGCCTTGCTTCATCTTCGTTTTCAAGCTCAAGCTTGTCTCGGCTTGTTCCTCTCTTCCCAGAACCAAAACAAGGGTCTGGATTTAGCGAACACTTAAGATAGTAGTAAATCTCCATCTCCCTGAGTTAAACATCATCACCTACGCGAGAATGGCTTGGCTCCATATCTCATTCAACCATTGGGTAATTTCGCCGAGCATACTCGTGTATCAGGTTTGGGGATTAATACGCTTGGTTTCGCGAGGAACAAGATACGTGTTCCCGCGCAAACGGATCATTCGAGCAAGTGGCACACGTTAATCGTGTCGTGGTTCCGATAGCAAACATATTTGGGAGTGTTTGATTCTTCTCCATGGTATAAATATGTCTGTTGGGCGGGCCGACATAGATACGACGTTTAAGCGAATCAGCGACAGATTGAAAGGAGGAAATCGATGCGGCGGATGACAAGTCAATGTTTATTTTAGCGTGATCCGAACGTGATATCAACGGGACCAGACACCGCAGGCCCTTCGTTTGCATAAGCAGCCTTCTGAAGCATGGTTCTGCACAATATCCTCCATGGTGACAGCCATCGTCACGTTACCTAATAGCGAGGGCTGGCGTGGGTAACCACAAACGAGAGATTGACTCGACGCCGGTCGCGCAAAACATGCCTGCCAAGGGTATAACTTGTAGAAACAGTGATAGTACCGACACAAGTTGATGGTATAAACCAGGAGTTCCAGGGGCCGGCTTACTGAAAAGGGCGATGAGACTTGCAAAAAGAAAGCAGACAGGACCAAACGGCGTAGGTGGACCCAGCTCCACATTTTTGAGTCTAGGCTGGTTTGAAAGAAAAAGG
>JBBPTS010000075.1:7611-45834 GCA_038094235.1 Fistulinella staudtii | reverse complement strand
CCCACATTTTGCACATGGCTTTCGTCAACAACTGCACCCTCGAGCCAGACATTCTGCAGAGTGAGTTGTATGGCCCCGAGCCATACGATCTCAATTTCGCCTGCCAAGTTCCCATTAGCTTGTCCACGGACAAACTGCGACTTGTTCCCTTCGTCCCCCGAGTCCATGCCACCGCCTACTTTGACGCCGTCCGCGGACACGAGACCATGTATAAATACATGCCTCTTGCCCTCGAGCACCCGGATGACTTTCTCCGGCTCGTGGAGAGATATCGGCGGGATAAAGGAGCTATTATGATCGCAGCACTGGATACCACTCGTCCAGATCCCAACCACCCCGAGTGGCAAGGTTCGCTATCGGGTATTTTCGGGCTTGTGGAAACCGACAGGACAATGCTTGTCACCGAGATTGGCCCTGCTATCGTATTTCCAGCCTTTCAACGAACCCACGTCGCCTCCCACGCCGTCGGTTTGCTACTGAAGTACATCCTTGACCTCCCACCTTCTGGCCTTGGCTTCAGGAAAGTCAAATGGGGAGCATCTCCGGTCAACGTTCCATCCAACAAGCTCGCAAAGAAAATGGGATTCAAGTTCGAGGGCGTGTTAAGATGGAAATATGTGTTACCGGCAGTCGAAGGATACCCAAAGTTGGGGAGTGAAGCGAGGGCAGACGATGCGGGAAATGGATTGCTGGGCAGGGATAGTAATGGGTGGGCAATGTGTTGGGACGATTGGGAGGAAAGTGGGCGAGAGCTCGTGGGGCGCGCCTTTGCGAGGGTCGGATAGTTATTGAGATGAATACCTGCCAGTGTTAAATACAAGGGATCGCATAAAAACCACTATGCGGTATCGTCCCTATTACCAGGGTCTCGACAACAGCTCACAAATGAAGTCCGAAGAGTTTATAAGCAAAGTTGGCAACGCGTCCTTCCCAGGTATACTCGTACAGACCGAACCTACAATCCAAATATAGATATCAGCGAGGATAGCAATCGAGATGTGCACAGAGGAACTATCACATCACTTGTGATTATCGATCCAGCCTCCAGTTGTTCTCCTTCACCAGTTTTTCTCGTTCAAGTAAATATTTCCCTTTTAAAAATTTTGTATGCTCCTAACCCAAGACAACTTGCGGGACTCACCTTCTTTGTATTTCTGGGAATGGTCAGATGCCTTGTGATAATACCAGCCGACACGGTCATTGCAACCAAGACAAAACACGTCGGCAACTGTGTGTACACCGGTTCTGGGAAATTGAGTCAGGTTACACATTATGTGCAGAATGAACAGTAGTCACAGAAGTGGACGGTCCTCCTTTCGCCCTAGTTTCACATTGGTGGCCGTATGCATGAGACTGGAGGGGGCTCTACATGAACCGTCATGACTTTTCATTACCTATAGACGACACACAATCCACGCCCTTCTCTTCCGGAGAAGGACTTGCTGATTAACTCGTCTTGAAGGGCCTGTCAATCGCAGCGTGGCTAAGGCCATGTTATCAGGAGTTGACGGAGGATACACACGAGTACCGCAGAGCAGTTTACGCAGATGAATCGAGGATGATCATGAAACGTCGAAACGACTTGGTTTTTCGCATTTTCTGCTGACTCTGCCATTGTCTCGGGAACGTGAGCAAGAACCTGTGGCGGAGGAGATGGTAGTGGAAAGAAAGGATTCGGAGCTCCAGGAGCGAAAGGGCCGTGTGTAGCTACAAAATCGCCCCAGGTGGTCATCATCGTATTGTGGATGAAGTTGCAATCAAACGGGTTGGACCCACTCGTCCTTTATATCTTTCGGTCGCCAGACTGAGAATTGTTGACGAGCTCGTTCACCGAGACGACCCAGTTGGGCAAATTACAGTTGACGTAATGTGGCAGACTAAATAGTGCAACATACATCGAACTTGACTTTGGTCCAACGCGCATACAACGCTCCTTGACGGTCTCCTCATCCCCAATCGATGCAAAGGCGCGATGCAGACGCAGAACTTCCCCAGGAATTGGTGTTAGCGATACAACGCGTTCTCGAACTTGATCCGGACCAAAACGCCGATCCTCTCGATGACCTCTCGAACCACTTCGATCCTGTGAACGTCTTGAACCAACTCTTCCCGGATGGTGTGTCCTTTCTGTGCGTTTCACGTCTATTTTGTCATTCAGGTTGCCGCAGAGGCATCGTTGGCTCGTTTGGATGCGGTTCAGGCAAGGCTTGCACAGGACGAGCAAGACCTTCAAGCCGAAATCGACGCGCTTCAGGAAGCACTTAGACAAAATCAAGACCCAGGAAGAATGCAGTTGATCCAAGAAATGATATCCGTATGGGTTACTTTCCTCGGGACTTGTATTGGCTGTTCAAATATTCCTCTCAGGATCTCCTCGGACAAATGTCACGTATACGGGAAAAGGCATCGGAATCAGAGGCAGTCGTGCGGGATATCACAAAGGATATACAGGCTCTGGATCTCGCAAAAAAGAATCTTATATTGAGCATGACGACACTGAAACGGCTTCAAATGCTAGGTGAGTGGTCTAGGACGTGTTCTTGACTGCAAATGACTCACGGTTTTACTTGAGGACAGTTAACGCGCTCACTCAGCTGGAGGACCAGGTAAAGGAGAAGAGGTACACGGAAGTCGCGCATTCCCTAGCAGTTGGTGAATTCCGGATTGTCAAGATTGAGGCTATTGACATATTTCTTAGGCTGTTAAACAGCTCTCTTCCTCGTTCAAATCATACACATCTATTCAACATATTATGGAGGTTTGGAGGCGAATTCAACAGATTCAAGGAGAAATCAGGAGCCAACTTGATTCCGAATTCGACTCCTTGTGCGTTTGCGTTGTATGCTATGGCTCACATTTCCTGAAGGCTCATGTCATAGCTTCCTACAAGATCTTTCTAAACCATTCAAAACTAGTCAAATCACGGATGCTTGTGGTGTCATCGACGTTCTTGGCCCGGATGTGCGCATTCAACTCATCGAGCGGTATGTAGCACTTGAACTCAAAGAGTACCGTCGTATCTTCCGGGCAAGCGATGAAGCGGGTCATCTTGACAATATTGCGCGAAGATTCGCTTGGTTCAGACGGTTGTTAACCTCTCATGAGACAGAGATTGGTAGAGTATTTCCTGCCGAATGGCGGGTAGATTGGTGGCTTTTCTCCAAGTTTGTGTCGATAACAAGGTAGGGACGAACGCGCGGGCAACTTTTATTGCTCATAATACCGAAATCTTGTTTTCCAGGGACGATCTTTCATCACTTTTGTCCAAAGCAGGCCAATCGCTCACTGTAAAATTGCTCCTTGAAACCCTTCAACAAACCACAGAGTTTGAGTTGTCGATAGCAAAGAAATGGGCTACTCCTGTTTGTATATTCATGAATTCTGTAGATGTACGCTGAACCCGTTTCGCAGGTGGATGAGATTCTAAAAACTGCATCACCACCCACAGCGCAGACCCAAACCATGTCCTCTGCGTTCGAGCCTCATCTTGGTGTATTTGTTGATGCTCAAGACAAGTAAGCTTCCACCACCCCTTACATTCAGTTATTGGAATGTTTGTTAGGGCATTGGCCGACATGTTGTCTCTTCATCGCGGTTCCAAGGCTCGCAGCTCCGTGGATACGGCTTCAAAGCCTCCCACCACCACATCAACACCTCGGGTTTCCCTTTCTACTCCCGACGAGCCTGAACCAGCACCAGCAGTTCTCCCCTCGTCAACAGAACTCTTCTATTTCTATGTGCAGAGTTTAGATCAGTGTGCCAAACTGTCAACTGGACAAGCCCTCTTTGATTTATGTGGGGTACAGAAAAAGTGGCTAAAAATTTATGCTGGTTCGTCCAGTGTTTATGTGGCGGTTATGATGACAATAACTCTTTGTAGAGGATGTACTCTTGCCGACACTGAAACGGTGAGAAAGAGTCCAAATTGCCGGGAACACACAAAGCTAACCCAGTGGTTAAATCAGGCCTCAGGCCCAATCACGCAAGTCCACAGACCTCAGATATGAGAGGATTGAGCTTCAGCAAGCGTGCCTACTCATTAACACCGCCGACTATTGTCAGACGACTGCAGCGGAGGTATGTCCCAAACTGTCCCCTGAACGAACTGGAAGCTAATCCAATAAACGTCGAGTTGGAGGAGAAGATCAAGGAAAAAGTGGAGGAGAAATTCAAGGAAAAGGTCAAACTTCAGGCTGAACGAGATCTTTTCATGAGGTTTGGATCCTGACCAGTAGACCCTGTTTCACTGGTTGATCTGTCAACAGTGTTGTTTCTACTGCAATCAATGTACAGCTACGCGAGCTCGAATTTGCATGCGACGGTGCATTCAATACCATGTCACGGGTCAACTGGAGCACGATGAATCATGTTACCGGCCACTCTCCATTCCTGAACGATATCACACAGGCTATTGAACAGATGACCGCATTCATTAAGCCTTTGGTGGAACAAAAAAAATATTTGAGGAACTTTCTTGATAAAGCTTGCAGGTTAGTGGCAATGAAACTTTGATAACCGACCTTATAATAGTGCCGCAGTCTGCTTTTGATGCGTTTTACAAATGCTCTCGTGAAAAGTCGGCCACTTCGAGAGACTGGGGCCGAACAGGTTTGTATGACCATATGGTCACAAACATTACTCTGACGAGAATACGTCATAGCTGCTCATTGACCTTGGCGTTCTCAAGTCATGTCTGCTCAAGTTACCAGGGGAAGCACTCTCCACCACCAGGTACTCAGCCGTCCGCTTAAGAACCGCATGGTATGAGGAACTAATCAATTGACACCTAGCTACACCCGTAGCCTCACAAAGATCACCACGCGTTTAGAGGCGCTGCTCAAGGTTGTAGTCACTCCAGTCGTAAGTCCTACAATCGTTCTGGTGCACATGGGGTCTTAAGCAGGTCGATTGATCCGTAGGATCCGCCGGAAGGCTTTATATTGAATTACACGCTCGTCATTGGCGATGCCTCCTTCTCCAATTTCCAAAAGGTCAGCTTTCCGGTCCGCTCTTGCGTAACGAGAAGGGCAAGGGACCGTAGTTGACTAATCATTTCCTTCTCTATATCTATCATCTGCAGATTCTGGACCTCAAGGGGGCGTTGAAAGCGGAACAGAACAGCCTCTTGGATTCGTTTTTAACTATTACGAGCACCAAGACAGACCTCGAGGCAACGTCGTTCCTCACCTCATTGGATATGGATCCTCCGAGTAGTTTGGCCGTCGGGAGCCCCGCCACGAGCCGGATCGCGCTCCCATTGGCTTCAGCGGCAACCGCAGAGAGCATGTTCAGCGCGTTGACCTCTCCCCCACTGAGTGGACCGCCTTCAGGGTCGAGCAATGACGGTAGCGTCAAAGGGATTGATCTAGGGCAGAAGCGGGAGGTGTTTTCCGACATTAGAAGGTTCGTCACGTTTGGGTTACGGAGAGAAACGCAACCGCCATCATGAAACAATATGGACGCCCATGTGCTCGTGCATACTTGCGCGCTGCAGCCCTGCATGGCGCCTGTGACGTATCTTCGTTGGACGTTGGTGGCCGTGTTGCGTCGGTCCGACCATCATAGGGTCGACTCGCATGCTGTGCCACCATCATTTTTGTGCGTTTTAGTTAGATTGGTATGGAGAACAATGCGATTTATGATGGTACAAGTGGCGATATGCAAAAAAAGATCGGCAACACAGTAAAAAACCAATGCCTAGAGATGACACGATGGTTGCGAGTAAATGAAGGATACAAAGTTGCAAAAACGTCCGATAGCGGGTATCTCGTTGAACGCCAAGCACGAAAAGAAAAAAAGTTCAAGGAGTGCTGTGAAACGTGAAACACCGTCTGGACAAGAAAGTTGTAGTACCCTTCTAGCATGGGTCATCGTGGACCCCGTAGACCGCTGCGTCCACCTTGCATCGGTAATTGCGGCGCTGATGAACCTCCTCGGGTAGACCTCATCGTCGATGAACGGCTCGGGGGTCTTGGGCCCAGGAGTAAACCTACGCGAGAGGGTACCACGGATTGTGTAGGTGCCATCCCTGGTCGTCTAAGATTTGACATGGAGCTCGTCGCGTGGATAGGCGAACGCATGAGCGTCGGCGAGAGATGACTCAGTGGCGAAATCGGCAATCCAAGTACACGCTGTACGATGTAAGGCGGAGGCGGTGAATACGCGGGTGTGTTAGGTTGTGAGCCATCACGATGAGGTAACGGCGGATGTGGAGGGAGAACGGAAGCGACGCTACCCCGTCGAGAGTCAAGCCCGGCGTAGTCGGAGAAGCTGTGCCTAAAGTGGATTTCAGAAGCAGAAAACGGAACACTCTCAGTGGGAGAATCAGCGGGAATAAGTGCCAATTCCGGTGGTGTGATTTTGGGAACTTGCAAAGATTGGTGTTGGGATGAGTGGGGTGGTGGTGGTGGTGTGATGTGGCGTTCAGGTACATTGTTGGAGGGGTAGGCTGTGTGTGTCGGCAGAGGTATCGTAATTGGGAATGGGAAGGGCGAGGATCGTTGTGTGCGCGCTGTCTGAGAACCCGAATTACCAGAGGAACCACCTGATGCAGTGGAAGGCGCATCCGGTTTTGGAGACGACACGTCGCCTCGTGCATGCTGTGTTCCTGCTGTCTTGATGGAAGAAGTGGTTTCGCTCCATGCAGACATCTCCCTAGTCCCATGACCAACTTCTGCAGGTGTAGAGCTGAGGGTGGCCTTGGAATGCCGTCGTAGAGACACGTGCGAAGAAGTCAAGTCCAAAAAGGAGTATGTTCCCGAACCAGGCGCTGCCTCGCTGGAAGCGACAGCAGAGCTAGTATCGTGCATCACCACGGGTACGGACTCTGGCCCCGAAGAACTCGACGACTCTTGTCTGTCTGTGTGGTAGCTTTGCCTGCCGTCGTCCCGATGTGCTTTGCGATAGAGTCTTGAACACACTCTCGACCATGTGCTGCCGCCGCTTTCACTTGTCCTCCTTGATTCACGATGAACCTTCCGAGTCCCAAGGATGGGTGACATGTCTATCTTAAACGGACTGATGTCTCGCACCTGAAGAAACTGGGGCTGCTGATTCTCGTGCCGCTGTTCGTGCCGCTGTCTCGTACCGCCCCGGGTGCCCGTGCCGGGCTTCGATCGTGCCATCCCATCAGAGGCTGCAACAACGGCCTCAGAAGTCCTCGGGCTCAGTAGGAGAGTGGCAGCGAGGGTTTCGTCTTGACGTGAAGTAAGGGTCTTGACATCAGCATCATCGTCATCATCAATAGCAGGATCCATTTGTTCCCCATGTGTTTCAGGAAGTGAGACTCCATGTGCATCTTTGAAAGAGCGACCGTATTTGAAAGAATGGGGAGTGCGCGCAACCGGATTAGACCATCCAGGAGCCAACTTTTCAGACTCGGGTGCCTGTCCGAGGACTGGCAGGCCCTCGGTTAGCGTGTTTATCGATAACCGTTTCTCGTCGCATTGGAACGTCATTTGGTAGGACTCTGCTTGTGGAGCAGACCCGCTGCGCGATCTTCCGCTCGAGCTGCTTTCCAACTTGCTCTTGCGATAAGCAAATGGGAAGCTGCGACGTAAACCGAGGCCGAAACCATATCCCTTGCTGGTGCTAAGGCTAGTACACTCTAGTTCTTCGCCAGAAGGTGGGGTGATATTAGTGGCTCGTTCCACGTCGGTCTTCTCGTGAGGTTGATCTTGCCCCGCTCGTACAAAAGTAAAAGCGGGTTGATCGATAGCATGAGCATTTCGCCGCACAATGCAGGTATAGTAAAAGATACCCGCAAGCACGAAGAACAGGATGATACCTAGAACGATAGCAGCGATCGTTCCTGCAGGGAGAGAATAATTACTGGACGAGCTAGGGGAACTCCTTCTGCGAATAAGCCCCCATTCTTTCCGAAACAAGGAAGACATACGTTGCATAATTTCCAGAGGTGACATTCATGCCACCAACTTGTAAAGCAAGAGTGCGATTTTCTTGGTTAGTCACCACGACATGATGTACCATATTTTCAGGGAGGTTGGTCGCATAGAATAGCAAGGTCTCCGAATCATTATACGAGGAACGAGCGGATAGACTGGTGGTAATATTATCCAAGGTCACAGAGAAATTTCCAGAATAAGAAGAGGTGAGGCCGTAAATTGTGATGGCAGTTCCTATGACATGGTGTTTATCACTGCCAGCAGACGAAAGAACGTGCGGCTTGCCTACAAAAGTGGTTTCCGCGCGGTCCCCGGCGGAATTGGACATGTGCATGGACTTTCCGGAGTTATCAGTGACATAGTTCCATTGGCCCTTGTAGGCGATGTCGGAATCGTTGAGCACCCGGAGAGTCGCTGTCGTGCTAATCAAATCGATCGTCGTTAATGATATGCGACGAGTTGCGGGTACCCCGGATACCGATCACTGCCAACACTCACTCGACGGATCCTGCCGGAGGGGCGAATGTGATGCGTGCCTTGTCAAAGGTGAGAAAAGCATCGGGAGACGTTGCGTTCGTGATGATGGTCGTGAGCAGCAGCGAGTGGTTCGTGTTTTCCAGGTCGTCAAACGAAGCAAGGACAGTGTTTGCGGGTGCAGTAGAGTAGGACGTCCCATCGAGGGAGAGGTTGTAGGATGCATTGCTAACGGAGCCAATGAGGTCAATGCCTGTGCCTGTGTTGGGGGTGAACTCGCGAGGGTGGGGAGTGAGAGCGGATTCGTACCATTCCAGTTGATTAACAGGCTTGCGCCATCGACCGAGGTGTAGTGGTAGCTAGTACCCACGCCGACCTCGCCGGGGCTGGTTGCGGCACCAGAGCCCGAGTACAGGAGCTGCCAACCAGTGGAGATGTTTGGACTGGGCTCGAGGTTGACAAAGGGAAAGTAGACGATGGTGGGGGAGTCATCGTCGATGTCGAACTGAGAGAGACTCTGTGCCATTCATCCAGCGTGATGGTGGGGATGAGAAGAGGTGCGAGAGACGCTCGGCCTCGAGGAGAATGTCGCGTCGGAGTCGAGCGGGCCGAGATGAAGATGGGATATTTAAATGGCGTTTCCGCTCAAGTGAACATCTACACGAACTTGTCTCCATATCAACCCTTATCGGCGCAGATCTCGCTCTACTGTAACATCGGAACAGTCTTTGCGTATTTCGCTGACTATCCTGTGTCTCCCTGACCGTCGGTCACTTGTTTAACAGGTGGGTCTGCCCTTAGCGCGTCCGTTACCATCAGCACAAACCAGTGCAAAAACCCAATTCGCTTCCCTTGGCCTTACTTTGACACTTTGTTACACAATCATGCATGGGACCTTGCCTCCACCCGGGTCACACCCCTTCCTCCCTTTCCTGCTCAGTCAGGTCCGCTCAGCCCTGCCCGTCTTTCCTTTCGAACCCGTCATCGTTCAAGTATTACTGCTTGCCATCATTTCTGGAGACAGGAACTTGATACTGCGCACACCTGAAGAAGATGTCACCCTTGTCTCCAAACTCACCACGCTGGTAGGCAGCCGTTTGTTCTCTGACATGCCAAGCCGCCCAATTCCCATGCTCCCGTCAAAAGAACTTGTTCACGAGTCACATATTAATGTTTCATTTCCAGGCTCTCAACACAATTTTTGGCTTCAACACCCATAGGGTAAAGTGCCGTCCCAACTGTGCGACCCAAACGCCCTCCGAGTTCCTTCGCGTCCTCTTTTTCCCCGGCTTGACAATGGCGCCACAGACGGATATTAATTTAAGTGGTTCAACACACAAACATAGGCATCGCCGCACTTCCAACTCGCGTAACTCTGCGGGCAAATTGCCCATAGCCCCCTCGGCCTCCTTCGGTACAGTACGTAGCAGGCGAACATCTATACCCCGTTCAACCAACCAGAGTGAATCACGACCCACCACTGGACGGTCACAGCTAGACCCGGGGGATGCCAACCAAAAGTCATCTGGCAACGCTGAAGCTCGTTCGCAGCGTCCGAGCTTCCATCTCACCGGCGCTCAAACCGATTCGTCTGTCCCGACCCTGGCTTCTAGCATCCAATCTCATTTCAGAAATGTGTCGCACGGGAGCGTAGAGACATTGAAATTGGCTTCTGTCGTAGTTGTAACAGGTCTCGAGCTTGCAAGTCTTCCTTGTCAGAAAGCAGTCCTTCGGACCCTTTCGGAACGAAAGATCATCCTGTCAGACGGGGGAATATTTGGCCACGATCAAGACGGTTTGACATTCGAGTTGCCAGATGAGTTCTTTATAGTATATGTCTGTCGATTCGACCCCCGAGAGAGGCCTCCAATATACAAGAGCCTGGTACGCCATCTTCTTTACGAAAACACCGTCGTCCAGATGATCACTTCTTTTTGACAGCTTGACAGGTTCGCGATGAGCTCCTCCGTCGACGTCGGGGCGCAGACGCGTTCATTGATGCGTCAAATTCGGTCACCTTCATCTCCGTCCACAACGCCCTCCTCGCCACACATCTCTTTCGCCTCCGCGGCTTTCCCAATGTCACATTTGTCGAGTTCTTTGGCCAGTTCGCAGACGCCATCACAGCCTTCGGCATCTCCAATCATCCCGCCTAGTCTCATACAGCAACTCAAATACCTTTGCGCGACTCAAACATACATAAGGCCCTCGCTTGACATTTATCTTGCTGATTTGTTTAGCGCCACGCGACATTATGGGCCGCTGGACGGTATGATGCTTACGGTACGCGCCCGACAAGACGCCGAAGCTCTCGTTCGGGCGAGCCGTGTACTCGGTGCAGATCAGACAGGTGCTGAGCTCATCAGGGAACATGCTGAACGGTCTCGCGAGACTGACAATACCTCTGCCTATCTACATTCGCACTCGAGCATAGCAAGCACATCTTCCGACGGACTCTTAGACGAGCTTGATGTTCCCGAGATATACGAATCCATGGGTGGTGCAAGCATGCAGACTAGCTTGGTCGGTAGGGGGCCAGAACAGCTCATCGAACTGGACGTCTCAGAGGCGGACATAGCGAGGATGTTTCCGCGTGTCGTGTCACATCGGATACGAGTTCGGGACTCACCGTTCGACGAGATATTAAGTAGCGCCGTTTGTGGGGCGATAGCTCCCCTTGGCAACGAGTCTCAGGACGAAGAAACGGTTCAATGGGAGCGAGAGACGGTCAAGGATATTTTGATACACATCTTGGGCGAGGTCTGACTTGCCTACTCATTGATGACGACGTAATAGTCTTTGGTTACAATCTTTGAAAGGGAGCTTGCCTCCCACCCACTATGACCAACGGAACGGACACACCGTCCACGACACCCAGCACGTCAGAGTCCACACCACCGCAACCGTATTACAACCTTGTCCAGCCCAACGCCCAGGTAGGCCCTTCACAATCCACACCGCAGCCTACACAACATGCACAAGCCAACTCCACTCAGCAATCGCAACTGCAAACACCAACGCAGACGCCTCAGCCCCAACAAAATGTCCCCCAGACGTACTATATGGGCTACCCAGCCGGAGCATGGCAGAACGCGTGGCAGCTCTCCGGATACTCCTACGCCCCATCTGGGAGTACGCCCTACCAACAAACGCACTACACACAACACCCTTACTCGCGATATCAACAATATCAACCTCAAGCTGCCTCGCGCCAGCGCAAGCTCCCACCGAAACCACGTACGCCGACTCCCGAGCCCGTGTATCGACACTGGGACGAGGTCGTACGCACCTTTTTGAAAAAGGTGGGCTTGACGCAGGCTCTGAGGGGTTTCGAGGACGATATGATCGTATTGAACGCGGAATGGGAACGGAAGAGTATTCCGGGGGCGATTGGCGAGTTGGTGCGCGACCTTATGGTGCGGGAACATGTTTTTATTCTCGTGTGCGTGTTTTGGTTTTACATGGTCGCTTTCTTTCATGGGACAGACACTGGGTAAGTTTAAAGATGGAGAGGAACCAAAGGAATGTCCACTCGAGGAACGAAAGCTGGACTATGTGCATTTGAGTACCGGTGCCGAGCCCAGGTCGCAGTCTACGGTAGGCTTGACTGTCTTCCTGCCCACGATGTCTTTTTTTGACATGCATGTGAAGATCACGAAAGATATTTCAGCGTTCCTCGCCCGAAATCGTGCAAAAAATGACGCGTCGAATCGCGCCGAGTTTCTCGAATCCTTGGCTCAAAAACGGCAACGACTCAATATTGACCCTGAGAGCATGGATCCCATCCCTTCATGCTCCAGAACCGACGCGAAGACGCTTGACCGAGAGTCCCAAATGAAATACGACATTGCAAAAAACGAAGACGGGCCTCTGAGAAAGACTGTGAAGGGTATAGATACCAAAGAACAGGCGAATGTGATCGGGGGACCTCTTATAGATGATTCGCCGAGTGAACTCCAACCTGCGATAGACGAAAGGTTGAAAAATATTGAATCTCATATCGCGGTTCGCTACGGTAGCGTATTCAATTTTTGTCCAAGCTTCCTTGCCCTGACGACTGGTACCAAGTTCCTGCTCCCCCACGTACGTTGCTCTCGCGGTTGCAATTTTTAGAAGACCACATCATACAACTTGAGAAAGAGTATCCACCGTGGGCGGCTTTACATTTCAACCAGCCTAATCGCGGTGTGCGTGGTTATGGTGACCCTTTCTTTCATTGGTTAGTAATGTGTTTGCATTCTTAGTGGCCACCGCCTCCACGTCAAACACCGATCATTGTTCCTTCGCATCTTACCGCAAAGGACACACCAGATGAGCGTAGTACAGAACCTACAGCCTCGGGTTCCCTCAGTAGCGCCGGTACTTCAACGAAGGGAAAGAACAAGAACAAATCAAGCCTGCATCGTGCCGTCATGGAGAAACTCGAAGTGCAAAAAGCCATGAACGACCTAGCTGGGATGCAAAAGGCGGCGTGAACAATATGCCGATGTGTATCAAGACGATTTGACTACCGATCAACCCTTGTTGCCCCGCTTGACGATCCTGTGATGACCGCACCGGTTCTGTCGTCAACGAGGCCCGCAGCCCGCAGCATTTGGTCGCGTGGCTTGTCATCATCGCCAGCCTGTAGAATCTGTTACGAATGGCGACATCGACATTTTTACAGCGGGTGCCCACAGGCTATGGGCAGATTATTTACCATCGACTTTGTATCGCTCAGCGAACGTTGGGGCAGTACCGTATCTTGGAGAATGGATTGGCGACACAGGTATAAGTCAATGTGTTAGCTACTCGGTAGATCATGTATATTTTCCCCAGATGCTGTACATAGACGATCACCCTCCGCTACTTGATGGGTCATACACTGCGCCTCTCCCTCAAATTGCACATGCGCGAATGCATCGTATCCAAGGCAGATCTTATCAATGCGACTACCGCAGACAGTGACCAACGGGGCCAGGGAATAACAAGTCCACCGTCACATCTGAGAACATCAGTAACACTTCGAGTTTGCGAGGGCCTAGCGAGGACGACACTGAACTCTGATCAGACCACGGAGCACCCTTGTACGGCACCTCCAAACGATGCTCCGTCGTTCGAGCACCAAACCGGCTGCTTAACTTAGGAAACACCGATGGCCTTGCCCCCTTCCCAGACTTTGGCAATGTGACCTTCAACACCAGTGCCTTATCTTGGATATCAGTGGTCGGTCCATACCAGTGGGTCTATCGCGACCATTTTACACGTCCGAACGAGAATCTGGAGCAAAGTGGCGGGCCAGCTACTACCTATTCCGATGGTGTTACCTATGTGGGGACAAAAATTAAAACGCTATATTTATTTTCGTACCACGACTTTCCAGTGGCTTTGCGAATCGGTCGTGGTCCTGGTGCGGTGATTCAGATACCCTTCAAATTGTGCCACCGTTGAGCCCAGTCACTGAACCAATACACAACGATTGGATACTTTTACCAGGCCGGTGAAAAGAGTGGCAGCGCAGGATTCTCTATAGAGCCTCAGACTTGATTCCGATGAGTTGAAGGAATGCATACGGAGCATTGCTTACACACTCACGTCCACCCGATTCAAAAATGGGTGCAGAAAAATAGTATAACACACTGCGGGACATCCCTGGTCACTGATACGTGTCTTCTGTCTGTGCTCTTAATCAAGATGTGAGCTGCGATCCCCAAGACCGCAGACAGCAAACATTGCACAAGAGTCCGGGCACCTCACCTGGTAAAAAACTGGGCTGAGTTGCGGTTGAACCCGACACGGCAGGAGTGAGCATGCACCGACAATGGAAATATGCCAGTGTCAGGTGTAGGCGACAGTGTGCAGGTGAATAATGATGGAAGTAAACCACGACGTTGAGTGTGAGACGCGGTAGCATGAATGGGCGTCAGGAGGCACCGACGATAGAGCACCGGGCGTGAAACATGACGGGGTACAGGTGGGCATTGGAAGGCACCGGCGATGGGGACAAGTCACGATGTTAGGTGTGGTACGCAACAGCGTGCAGATGAAACACCAAAGGCACTGGCAATGGAGACACGGCATCGGATGTGATACGCGACAGCGCGCAGTGGACATAAAATGTACCGAGTAAACCAGGGGGCCGAGTGTAGTTAGCACGGCAACACAAAGAGTAAACACGGAGGGCACCAGTGAAGATGAAAGGTGACATCGGGTAAGTCAAGGGACCCCAGCATAGACGACGGTGGGCATGGAAAACAACAGCGGTGTTAGTAAACTTGCTGGGCTGATACTCGTGGTTGCCTCCAGCCGGGTTGGTGAGGGGCCTGGGTGACACCAGCTCACCAACTCACCAACTCACCAGAGGCCCACATCTTTCTCTGAGTCAGTGGTCGGCTTGAACAGGAAGTGGAAGCTGATTCTGCTCCATGTAGATGACGTTGGCTCCATTGGGAGAGTATGTTCCGCCAGGCAAAGACGGTAGCATCGAGGTCACTGGGAGCAGCACACGAAAGGAGCTATGCACGTGACCAACACCCTCGTCGACTTTTTAACTACTAGTACAGACAAATTATACCATTGTCATAATACTTTGTATACTCAGTGCATGGTTGGGATAGATACCATGTCTTGGAGAATAGAATGGCAACGCAGGCACGCGAGTATGTCCACTACGTATGGTTATTTCGAACATATCCAATTTCTCCAGGATCGAGTGTACTCACTATCCGCTGTTTGGCAGTTATTCAAGACGTGCACAAATTCATCGTATCCTAGATGATACCACCATTAGCAGCCGTGACTACGGCTATCTTCTCCGGCTCTTCTTGAGGTCCTTTTTCGCGGTATACACACAACTAAATCGAGCCACCTTTGATCTGAACCATGGAAGCATTTCCAGTTCCATCTTTGGACATCCGTCTACCTTGAGCGATGCCACGATGGCACACTTCGCCGACCCAACTGACTCAGACGCATATTGCATTCGTGTCTTGACGAATGCATAAACGTTTGACGTAGTCAAGTCGGAGCAGTACGACACATCGAGGTGTTGGAGCGCGCGACATGGCAGCTCATGCGACGCGTCAACCGTTTTAGGAGTAAGAAACTGTAGCACCTCGTTCGCAAGTGCATTGACGTTGACGACGTGCAACGTCTCGAGGTTGGGCGCCGCGTCGAGGGCTGAGAGTAAGGAGGACGGACTGAGGCTACAGGTGGTGATGCGAAGGTCGACAAGGCAAGGTCGGTAGGCCATGTAACCCAACGTCCGTTCCGCCGTCGTCGCCACGCAGGACATGCTGAAGTGGGTGATCGACGGTGCAGTGACGGAATGTAAGATGGCGAGCGGGTCGTCAATGTTTTTGCACTCGATGTGCTTGAGATGGTGCATTACTGTGCGAGCGCCGTTGCGGCGCCGGTCTAGATCAAGATCGATGATGTTCGAGCAGTCCAAGACGAGTCGCTCGAGCGATGGGTTGGCTGCGAAGACGTGGGTAGAGAAACGACGGACGAGTCCGGTGAGACGTAGTTCCTTGAGCTGTTGGATCCGTTGCCACCACCCATCTTCCATGTAAATGGATCCGCTAAGGTGAAGGGTCGTGAGCTTCCAATTTGCGTTGGAGAGCCATCGAGATAGGTTATCCGCAGGACCACAATGGAACAAGCTCAGCTCGCCAAGGTTCGAAAACGTATTCCGGACGGAGACGTTATCAAGTGTGTCGTGAAGCTGCGCGAACGCATCGGCGGAAATGCGAAGGCTTCGTAAATGCCCCCAAGAAATGCCCCGAAGCTGAGCGAACACAGGAGTCGTGTCTAGCAGCGACATGTCAAACGAAATGCGCATAATACGGTTCTTGGCGCGCTGTTTCCACACTTTTGCTTTTCGTAAAGGGCGCTTCTTTGATAGCATGAGCGTTTGCCATGCAGAGGGCGTATTAAGGAGAATGCGTCGCCAGTGGCCACAGACATGAGAGAGTTTGATAGCCCAAGCGTGATTCTCGTCAATCAGCACGGTAAAGATGTGGACCAGAGTCTCCACTGGCAATTTACCCAACAGATAAGAGGAACGGGCAAGATGCAACGACCGCTGTTTCTCGGCAGCTGCCACCGCAACAGCAGCCTTCTCTCGCAACTCCGCCAGCTGCGTACGTCGTTGAACGTCCTCCTGTTGCAGACGGCTCAATGCATGATCCACCATCTTGATCGTCGAGCCGTACTTTCCAAGCTGGCTAAAGAGACGTGCGGAACGCACGTAACCTTGCCAGCGGTCGGGCGCGAGGTCGATGACGCGTCTCGAGTCATGAAGCGCGGCTTTGAGGTCGCCCATCCTTTCATGCACAGCGGCACGCGAGTCGTAGAGGATGAATGCACCTTGTTCCATTTCGGCAGCCTGCTGGTGTCAGGTACCACGGAAGTATGATGGGGATCAGATCTCACTTGATTCATATGAACCAGCGCTTTCTCGTAGTCGCCAGTGTTGAAACAAGCGACCCCTTTGACGAATGTTGCTTTCCATGCCATGGTCAAGGTGGTTGATGGAGTAGTGAGAAACAAACGAGCGAGTTGTTTGACTACGCGCTCGACGTCTCGGCTACTTGCCCACTTTGGCAAAGCTGTCACGTTTTCAAGATCAACTGGTGATCACCTGGAAGGACGCCCTCGATGAACATACGAAGAATAGAGGTAGATTTCTTCGCTTTCACGCGTAATAGCTCTCAAAGGTTCCGTGACACTTGTGTGCACCACGGCCAGCTCAACGATATTTTCAAAGCCCTCGCATGCAGCATCCACAACCTCCCAGAAAACTATCCTGCGCAGTATTGTGAGCCTCTCCGTCGTTACAGATTGCGTTTTGATCACCTGCCCTGCTGGAAATTAGGGTCGTGGGTGATACTCAAGTGGCCAGAATTGTCCTTCCTGGTCGAGGACGAGAGGGGCCATGTCGTTGGATATGTCCTGTCTTCCATGTATGTGTCCTTGTCTCTGTCAAACGTACGGATCCAATCGCAACGTAGAGAACCTGCAGTGGGCGATTCCCGCATACCTGTCGGACATATCAATTCCTTGTCCGTCCTCAGACCCTACAGAAGATGCGGTCTGGCCCAAAAGTTGATGAATCTGACCAGTGCGTACTTATTTTTCTGCCCTGGCCATTGTTCCAACGCCTTGGACCAACTTGGAGATTTCAGAAGACGCCATGATTCGCGACGGCGTTGGCGTTCAATACATTCAGTTGCATGTCCGAAAGTCGAACAGAGCTGCAATATCGTTGTATGACAAGCTCGGCTACATGCATCATCAACTCGAAGAAAAGTACTGTAAGTGCTTGTAATCATCTCCCCGACTCGGTCGTTTCACACTTTCTATGTCCCGTAGATTTCGATGGTGAGGACGCGTTGATGATGCAGCTCCAAATCCAGTCCAGGATTCCGGTGTCGGAGGAGACGCTGAGGTATGTTTTGCGCATTCTCTTCCGCGTTTATTTCTGACATGTGACCCGCGGTGAGTGTAGCTCGAATGTCAAGAGACTCCCGTACCAATCTTGGCTTACAAACTTCCTTTACGATAAACCACGTCGATTCATGGAAGCAGCTATGGCGCTCTTTCGGGGAGATCTCCACACATAATCATTGTATCCATCACCGCACCCCTTTCATCTATACCATCCTCATCCTCATACGGCAATGCAAATCACAGATCAGTAATCTATGTTCGTTGTAAGTAATATATAGTACCTGGTTATGAGTCTAGGGATGGAAACTGTCCGACGTCAATTCATCATAGGTCTTGTGCAATAAAGTGCCGTCACTCCATGACCTGTCAAGAGTATTCACTGGTCAACCAATGACATCTGAGCGATTCCTGGCCTCCTAGAGAGCAGAGTCAGGAACTACACACTTATACCTATTACGCAAGTACTCTTATCAAGCCCAACCTAAATTACTTGGTCTTATTCATCTCCTCATCAACCTAGGCAGGATTCAGTAAGTCGACATGCTCTGACATGCTCTTGAGGATCTGTCAATCCGGGAGTAGTCTTCTTTTCAAGTTCCCTGAATGCATCGAGAAAGCTGTCGAGAAGTCTTTAACGGTGCTGTACAAGGCCCTGTGCAAGTTCCCGATCTGCCCACCCCACTACCCACCAAAGGGAGGGTCACCGCAGGTGACTACACATCCGCACGATGTACGTATCAAAATCTTTCTGATCGATCGTGCGTATGCTTTTGTCTGAAACATGCCACAAGATTTCCATTCCGTGCTGGAGGTAGATTCTAAGAACCAGGATGCAAAACCAGCTGTTTGATCACGAGTCCGATCCATATTTCACCCGCGCGGAGAGGCATTTTCTAATGGCACCCATAGTCTCTCAGAGAAGCAAAGTGTTGACCCCGTCTCCCAGACGATTGGTGGCAGATGGCTCTCCCACTGAAACGCGACCTATGGCCGCTGTTATTTGTTTCGAAAACACCTTGCGTTGCCACTGGCATAGATCTTAATCTTATCTTGTCGACCAAGAGGGTGACGCAAAGCGCAGCAGGCAGAGCGCAGATACGATCGTGCGGATATTGGCTGTCTCGCTCCGATCCCAGTGACATGTAAGCCTTACCATTCATGATTGGTATTTTGACCACTTCCCTTACGTGGTTGAGTAGCCTTGCAGATGTGCTTATTCAACTTGTTGGCGAACTTTCAAAGTTGTCGAACCTTTGCAAAGTACACTCCCCCGGACACTAAAAAGTGTTCCCCCACGTATTGCAGACAATTTATTCATATACATGACCCACGTTTGCAACAACTGTTTCTTGAGTGTCTCTCGAGTGCGCGTTCCATCGATTTCTGCCTCTCACTAAATCACGTCTTAGAGCGTCACAGGCCGACTTGGACCTCGTGCAAGTATTCAAACACCTCGTTTCAACATCACCCTGTATCTGATTCGATCATTGATAGATTTCTACTAGACCACAGCCACCGTGCCCTTCTCCGCTGGTCAGTCAGGAATTTTGGCTGCCAGTTCGCCCAAATTGAGCTCGAGAGTCATCTCACAACAAACCTTCCATAATGGCCCCCAGGTCAAGTCATCTTAGGAACCCTTGATTGTATCCCTCCGTCCTTGTTCCGACAGAATTGCACCACCCTCTTATATCCTGAGCTCTGTCCTGCAATCGATGACTTTTCCGTGCCCGAACGCAGCCGTGAACCTATTGTCTTGTCATAAAAAATGTAGTCACATCTTGGCAGATTCGGCTCCCACTATGCTAGAGTGAGCAAGGACCTGGGCTTTGAATCCTATAGTTTGATCCTTCTTGTGACTGCGTATCCCTTTTTTACCTGGCTCATCCTACCAGCTTATTGACGCATTATCTGCATAGAAAGTGTGCACATACTTACCTCACCCTTGCAGTGTATCAGTAATATTCCTGAGATGGGACATTCTGCTCAGAGTATCGCGTATCACGCACCCTCAAATGCGCGCCGCTTATGTGGGAGATTTGGTATCAGGATTTGGCGTCTGATACAGTGGCCGCAAGATATAAGCGAAGCGGCTAGTCCGTTTCAAAAATGGTCAACCTAAATCGCCACAAGAGAATATCAGGCAAACTTTGATGCCTTACGCGTAACGTATCACGAAGGGGGGACGTGACTGGTAAAATTTTTGTACGATACTCCTTCAAGCCCTGATACAGTCAATGCTATTTCTGAAAAAGTATGGTGTGCGACGACATGCACGCTGCGACTCTTGGCTGGGATGTCACCTACCCACGAAACGAAGAAGGTACGAGGAGGCGACATGTTTGGTTAGGAAATGCCGTGAAAAAAAGACTCCAGGTCCCCACAGGAAAGAAAGGCTGATGATAGGTCGCACACTAACCTCTGCCCGCTTCTGGTTTCTAGCATTGCACAGGTTATCAATGCAATGTGAGAACCAGATCGCCTTCACCTCTGTGAACCATTACCAACCAGAAGTGTCTTCTCGTGCACAGATGACACCGAGCGATGCCTGCTTGCTGCTAGTCATTCTTTTTACTCTCACCTTTCGTTGGGTCTTGAACATTTCCATTTCATCGTTCCACCATGAGATTGACCCGATATACTGTTTCCCTGTACCATGTCCTCGATGTCGCGTATCTTGGTGTCGTGTAATCGAGACGAGGTTAACATCAATGGTGCCAGTGAGAGGTGCCGGTGAGAAGTCGTTCGGCTGGGGAAGGTCCCTGTCCGTGAGATTCGGTGCTTGTTCCACACAACTACCATCCCGGGTTCATGAACGTCCTCTCACCCAAGATCATTTACGGAACGGCATGGTGAGCTATTTGTGACCTCCTCGCGGTTCCCCTCGCCGACGTGGGCGTAGGAAAGGAGAGCGGACAACGCAGCTCGTCATCAACGCTTTCTTGCAAGGATTTCGTGCCGTCGATACAGGCGAGTCCGTATGCGGCGTGATGGCTCGGATCAGGGGTTTGAACCGTTCCGCCAGCTTGTCAGCTCAAGCACTATAGGTACGTCTCCCAAGGAGCAGTCTCTCAGACTCTGGGACACTCGCAGGGAGGACCTCGTCGGTAAAGCGCTCGACGTCTTGCAGAAAAAGCATGATATAAAACGAGACGACATTTACGTCCAGACCAAGTGCATCCTCCATCTCCAGATATTTTATCCTTGCCAAGTGTTGATCTATTCTGTGCATCCCAGGTTCACGCCTATCAGTGGACAAGACCTCAACAAGCCTATTCCCTACAACGCCCAACACGCCGTCAAAGATCAGATTGTAACTTCTCTTCAAGCGTCCTTGCGCAACCTTGGAACATCGTATATCGACTCTTATCTTCTTCATTCGCCCTTGAAGACGATGCAAGCCACCTTGGAGGCTTGGCGCGCGCTTATGGCGGCCCAAGATGCTGGAACCGTGCGCAAGATCGGCGTCAGTAATGTTTATGACGTACGTGTGCTCGCCGCTTTGGGAGGATTAAGGAAGGTGCAGGTCGTGCAAAATCGATGGTATGAAGGGAATATATGGGATCCTGACGTCTGGAAGTATTGCAAAGAGCAGGGAATCGAATACCAGTTTGCATCTTCTTTCTCCGTCGGTGTCGGCGACCGGTAACTAATATCTCATGACCGCAGGTCTTTCTGGACGCTCTCTGGTTCCCCGAGTTTGCTCACTCATCCAGCAGTCGCAAGCATATCTGATCAACTGAGTGTGACACCTGCTCAGGTCATCCTGAAACTTGCCCAACTGAACAACATCGTGCCATTGACGGGGACCACCAACGAATTGCATATGCAGCAAGACCTTGCAGCAGAAAGAATCGCATTTGGGGAGGATGTAGAGAGCGAGATCCGAAACATCACCAAACTCATATGGGGAAGATGAAGGGCGACGTGACGGTTTGTGCATTTATCTTGTCAATCACGTTTTACCTATCCGAAAGATGAGCGCTGAGCGTTATCCTGTGTATTATTAAATTAATGATGTATTGGAGCGTTCTTTTTTCCCTGTCCTATTCGCGCGGCGCCGGGTACCGTCGTCGAAGTTGTTCCATCGACCAAGCTTGCAAGCTCGCAGAGTCAAAAGGTATTGATGTTACTGCGTGTCCATTATTCAAAAATGTTTCGTGCAACTTTTCCACTTGGACCGCGAACCGAACATCACGCGCTGTGAGACCCGGCACTTTGACCGGCTGAACGTCCTCCCGGGAGTCAGAAATAGAGCGAGACTCGTACGCCACATGTGTATGCACGGAAACGTACACATTGGCATAGTCGACGATGACGCGCGCATGATGCTAATAGGATCCGTTAATGCATTTGAAACACATCAGCCATATGGCATCCTCACCCGTTCATCCTCTTGGACGTCCGCAAGCGCGTCAAAGAACTCGACTGCCACACGGAAATTCTTGAAACTAAATAGCTTGTTCAGGCAAAGGACCTCGAGTGCGTCCGAAGCCTTCCCGCCGTCCCACCCAACGTCGACCTCGCCAACATGACCCACATGCCAATGACACGCCAGGAGCGGTCGCATGTGCCCCTCCAGGTCGTCGTGGGCGATGTGAAAAGTGCGCTTCTTGCCAGGTGGACGGGGTATCTCGGGTAAGCCGCCAACGATCATTTGCACCTCGGATGCGTCTGCGTTTGTGGCGATACCGGCACTCTTGTCACATGCACATTGCGACCCACTTTGCGAACGCGCGATCTAAGATTGGAGGGCAGTCAGCCTGCGGCAAGCGTGCTTCATGGTTCTTTTTTTTTTTCACGTACTGCTTCGTCGATCGTACCCACTCCTTGGCGTGCGTAAGGGGAATCGGCCGCGAGGAGTGAAGAGACAGAAAACGAGCGGTTGGCATTGCTGGGCACTGCCATGGACTGGGATAACTTGGTTGCAGCGCAACGCGTGAGCGACTGCAGGCGAGTAGCACGCCTGAGACCCCCAGAAAGCCCAAGCATCCAGACTTGGAATCAAGTTCAGATCGTGGTTTGAGGACAACCCATCCACTTGGGGTCACGTTTCAT
Organism: Fistulinella staudtii; assembly: GCA_038094235.1. Classification (NCBI taxonomy): domain Eukaryota; kingdom Fungi; phylum Basidiomycota; class Agaricomycetes; order Boletales; family Boletaceae; genus Fistulinella; species Fistulinella staudtii. The sequence continues at coordinate 22,972 of JBBPTS010000075.1, read as the reverse complement.
AATATCTATGAGGTAATGATTTAGCACGTCATCCCATTGGACATTCGACATTGGGCGCGCAGGGACAGGCTCAAAAGACTACCGCGGTCACTTTGCTAGCCGCATCCCATTAGCCAGGGATCGGGCCCGAAGCCAGAAGCGCCCACTGGTCAATGGCAATCAAACCTCTGAGGTCCTCGACAGCCGGCCCACCCAAGATAGAATTTCAGGGTACATGTGCAATGAAAGAGTGAGTGACCAGGCGATCCGTCGGACCAACCCACATCCCTAATCACCCCCGTTGACCTTCTCTCCAACCCTCTTTCCCGCTCAACCATCATTCCAAATGTCCATTCCCATCCGCCCGACGATCGAAGTTCATCATCCTCCGACATTCACCACTTGAAACCGATCACAACATTCTTCATCACGTACGACAGGGAAACGCCGGGTGGAAAGCAGGGTGGTGGTTGGGCAATTAAAACGCATTTCCATTGCTGGCACATGGTGTGGGGTTACTCCGCCCACGTTCGTTTGGCAAGTGGGTCTGTTTCGCCAGGTCATTCGTTCGTCCTACTGGGGAGCACCGTTCACGAATATCAAATTGTCGGGAACAAAACGCACCCGTGCCGCGATGGACGTGCGTTACGTCGGCCAGTAGCGTGCCGCAGATAGTGAAACGAATATAAGCGCAGTCCCTCCGACGGGACCAAACGGAGTTAGGCAGTGGGAAAAAGGAGCCCATAGGGCGAGCGATCGATAGGGCGCATGCTACGCACCACTTGGCACGGGCACATGATGGAGCATCAACAAAATGAGCTTAGCTGTCAAACGGATTATTCGGTCAGAAAGCTCTTTTGGAAAACAAGCACGCGCACCGGAGAACGACCGATGGAGTAACACTTATCAAGAGAGAAGGAGGGGTGTAACGAAGCTGATGATATCGCTGACAAGAAGATAGGGATAGCCTATAGGCACCACCCACGAGCAGGAGTGTACTTCTTTCCGCCAACGGCACTTTTAGTCGAGGTACCTCGTCACCTCGTGAGACAGGAAATCGTCAAAGATATGGAACGAACCATCTCGAGCAACTCATACTAGCCCCTAGTAGGTTGAGTGTATTATTCGCATTGTAACAACCGACAGCGTGACGTACCGGGAGAAAGTTACCGGAAGATTGTCCACGTAAGACTGGTTTCTTCGTCTCCTCAATGCGGCTCCAGTCAGGCAAAGCAGAAAAAAAAAAGGTATGTTAACCGAAGGGGGGTGACCACGGCCAGGCCGAGATTCAGTTCCGATTTCGTCAGCTTCTCTGTTCTGGGGGTCGAGGGCGGCCCGGGCCCCAACTATGTGCAACACGGACCCTTCGCGACCACGAGCGGCGTCAGTCGTTGCGGGGGGCGGGCTCTTGGAAAATAAGGCTACCGCCCGATGGCCGAGGAGCTGGAGTTGCTCGCTTATGACCGGGCCTGTGCAGTCTCAAGTAACAAGCGAGCAACATTCAGCGCACAGCGGCTATGTTCACTGTTCAAGTTGCAGATCGAGGATTGCCGAGGGGTGACCCTTACGTTGGCTTGTGACCCGGGCATTGCCGAAGTAGTAGTACAGGGATGATGGTGCATTCATCTTTTCTGTAGTACAAAAATACTAGGGAATAGAGCAAGTTGCAATGGTCAACGACAACATGTACAGCAAAAGTTGTTTAAAGGCACACAAATGGCACAAACATCGTATAATAATCCGGACGATGCCAGATAATGCATGTTCGACAGATGCGGCGCACTGCAGGTCGTCGTACGGCCGGTAATAAAAAACATCAAAATTAGGAGTGAGCAAATCCATTGAAAAAGGAGATACCAACAGCCCAGTTCATGCCTCTGACACCGCTGCTTCCACAGCTGAAACAGCCGAGATGGCATTCATGCCTGGGGATGATGCCACCTTGCCTTCGGATGCGTCGGCGGCCGCATCTACAGGTACACCGTTGGTAGTAGTTTCGCCCCCGTTCTCACTTGGCTTATTGGCTCCTAGTATGGCATGCCACTTGTCTACCAGAGCCTTTGCCCGTGCTCGGAACTTAAATTCCTCGTCGCGGGGTACCTTGTCCGGTGCGAGAGCCGCAATGTGCCGCATAACCTTGCCGATTTTGGAGAACTAGTCATCCAAATTGCGATCAATAACCGAACACCCACACGCGACGCCACAGCAACGTACAGAGAGGAAATTGATGAGGTTTGGATGTTCATACGATTCTACTGTCGTAAATAGTTGGTCCAGGGCAGGCATATCCTGCATAATTTCCGTCGGTAATGGCAACCTGTGATAAGCTGATGACTCACTTCATCTGATGGTGTACCCTTGCTACCCAACAGCGCCTTTTGTAACCTGTGCCGCCACTCTCTTACTTTGCGCGCTTCTGGATCTGCCTCCAAGTTGGCTGTATGTGGTAGGTAGTAAGTAAAAAAGGGAGAAAATGAATACGTGACGACGCACCATCAACCTCCTCCTCTTTCTCCCGTTTCGGTTTCTTGGATGGCGGTGGAGCGGCTTTAGCGCTCGTGCCTGCATCCTCGTCCTCAGCTTCAACGTCGCCTTCATGGTCTCCATCGTCCTCAGACTCAATCATCTCCTTGGACTTGGCCCCGTTTTTCTTTGACCTTCCTGTTGCCACCTTTTTTTCAGGTTTCGGTTTCGGCTTGGCCTTGGGCTTCGCAGAAGGTGCCTCAGCATCCCGCTTGCGCTTCTTCGACTTTGTGGGCTTCTTCGTCCCCTCCTCCTCGTCCTCGGTGTCCAGCTGGTCGACGGGCGCATTGTCTTCTTGCTCAGCGGCTGCCATCTCCATGGTTTCCCGCTCCTTTTCCCACTTTTCGGGATCAAGGGCGATTCTGTAGCCGGTCAATAGATCTGTATTTTTCTTGTGTGGCTCGCTGATGTATGCACGGATCTCGTGCTCTTTCAGTCTCGATATATCCTTTGATACAAGCCATGCACTGTTTGAGAGTAGGGTGAATGATCCCAGTGACAAACGAGGAGGATGGTGACGCACAATTCGCTTGTGGGGAAAAATCTGACACAGTGGAAGACCGTCTTCTTGCCGGCAGGGCGTTCCCTAGCGACGTGGGGTGGAACGCTGTCAGGATTTACGACCTATGGATACGAAAACGATCAACGAGGGTTAATATAGACAAGAGGGAGACGCGACATACTATGCCAGGCCACGGTGGATATCCGCGTACTTTTGCCAACACGATATCGCGTTCGGCATAGTTTGTGACAGGTTCATTGTTTTTAGGTGCCTTTTTGCTCATCACAGGTGGAGGTGAGGCAAAGGGGCAGTGTTGTAAGGGATGTTGCGCGACAGATAAAAGGAAAGGTTGAGGAGCACACCGAACTTGGGTTGTACTCGGCTATTTCCACTTGGGGCCAAACCCCCGTTTCGTTTGCCACGCGGGCCCGTGCGCCCGCGTATGAATCAACAAAACAAACGCGCGTGATATTGAAAAAAAATACCATTGAATATTGTACATGAAAACAACCCATCGCAGACGTCGCAAGCCGTGCTTGTGGCGGAATTGACCTTTCAACCGCCTTTAAAACAGCAGGAGAGGTCGGCAGGAATGTCGCCTCAGGACGGTCTTTCGGTCGGGCGAGTCGGATTATTCGGAGAAACCTTGGACGTTGCGTGCCTTGTTTGTCTCCGGATAAGGGGGGTTATCCCGGCACTGCTTTGATCGAAGTGGATGGGTAACGACTCCTAGATGCTCGACAATGAAGCCGGTGTCAGCTTGATGCAACACCAGCCCTGCACGCACCTGTCGAGTGCGATAACGCTGCACGGCGATGGCGTGGGCAGAAGAGCTGTGCTTGGTGTTGCATGAAAGCGCGACGGTTAAATTAACGGCCAGGCGCGTCTTGGAGGCGTCAAAAGAGGATGCGGGAGGATGCGAGGGTGCCGGGAATGTGATTTAAACCGGTCGGGTAGAAATGCAATGAACTAGCTCGGGTTCGTCAAAGCCCGTTTCTGCTCGACCAAGGGCCAGCTGCGAGTGTTCCTGGATCCAAATGGAGTGCAGATGCAGCGACATGAGGGGAGGAATGTAAGGAGTGTTACTAGCCGGACTTCTCTGAAATTAGAAAAAAAAAAAAATCGAATCGAAAAGCAGCACTGCGCTCGAGCACGTTCTGACTTGGACGAAGCCATCTTACTCCGTGATCATCGAACCGATAGGTTCCTTGCAACGAAGCCAAGCCCGGTCTCGCGTCCGAGGCGTTATTTCTAATCACCTGCCAGCTGAACACGAAGCAATCTTGGGCGCCCAGTCCAAGGCAACCTCTCAGCATGCCAGAAAGGCCAATGCCATACCACAGGCCAGACGCCACTCGGCATTCTGCATACAAAGCACATCGCGGCCAAGACGGCAGGTGGCGGAGATCACTTCAAACGAAGGCAGAATCACGAAATGTTGACATGGATTTTGGGGTATTGGAAAAGAGAGGGTCCAACATCCACGCTCCCACCGCGTCTTGGACTGGCAAGGTTGAGGAATGTCGGCATCCCGCAAAATGTGCGGATCACAGGTTGCTTTGCAGGCGGCGTGTTCACCAGCATCTAGATATCAGATTCGAGCGGAGATTAGATCGGAAATCGAATCACCATGGGCCCTGAGACTGCTGCTAGCAAGGCTGTACAAACCATGTTTGAACCTATCCGTGGAGGGACCCGAGGAGGCCAAGCGGAATTCAAGTGGTCCGACGTCTCCGCAGACAAGGACAGAGAGGTGCGCACCATCACATTCACATTCTTTGCAGCACGCCAAGTGAGGTTACAGCATTACCTCGGCCATAGTATCAATGCGCCAACTGGTAGATGGCAAAAGAACAAGGACATTCACTGGTACAGCAGGGATGGCAATGCCACCGAGGCAGAGAGGGCTGAGGAAATTCGCAAAGTTAAAGAGGCAGAGGCAGAAGCGCTCTCCATTGCATTGCAAGTCCTGTCTGCACATTTCAACAGTCAAGAACTGACACATCCGTCCAGAGGGTTCGGTCCAACCGGAGCAAACGCCACACAGCCGGCAGCAAGCTCATCCACCAACGGTGCTACGCAAAACTCCGAAGATGACGCCACACGTAAACAGGAAAAGGAGGGAAAGCGTCGAAGGAAGGCCGAGCGCAAGGATGAGAAACGCGCTCGCAAGGAAGCTCGCAAGGCAGCCCGCGATGAACAAGATGATCGAAAACGTCATCGAGACCGATCACGATCACGGTCACCCCCTCGTCAAAAGCTTAGCGAGACGGACCGTCGCAGCCTGTCCCCTGTCCGTTACCGCGAGGAGCGCAATCAACGGCACAGAGACTACGATGAAACGGAGCGAGAAAGGGAGAGAGAAAAGCATCGGAGATTGTGGGATACGAATTCGGCGAGGGATCGGCCCCGCTACAAAGACAGCTAGCGGGTTTGCCAGTATGTCGTACCCTCCAGCCCGGTGCACCAGTTCACCAAGCGAGTAGAAGGAGAATTGCACTCTTTCCCCACAAATACTGGCATGCCTGACGTTCGGCACCTGTTCCTATTTTCGGCGTGTTTTAGGCAAAACCCGCCGATGACGATCTTCTCTACAGATCTTATGGCAATGTGCCTGCAATCTATAGGTGCGCGCAATGTCCACAGGTTCATGTGTTCGTAATCGATATGCTCTTCGTCCTCGTTTTGATGAAGCGGACGAACAAAGGCCTGCCTCGATATGAGATGCTGTCCGGAGTTGCATGTTGACATTTTCGGCTAGCCACGGAAAGGATTTTCATCGACCTATTGTTGGATCGATTCACCTGGCAGGTAGTGGCGCACATGAAGTAAGAGGAATTTCCGGCTGTCTCCGTTTCGTACATTCGACTTGAAACGCGATATTCATCTATAATGCTGAGACGAACTTTGGCAGGGTGGGGAAACTTCTCACGTACTATCTCCGGAAGCGCCCTTTCTTTTCCTCCTTTATTTCTGCCCGCCTGCTTTTCTTCCACCTCGTGTTCACCACGAATTGTGTCAATAACGTCTGCGTGCCGTGGTATAGCCTCCCCACTGATGCGCCCTCGCCCTTTGCGAGAAAGGGAATCCCGTACCGTAGGTTCGATATGACGCAAGCATCGCTGACCAACGCTTTGCGTTTTGCCTCGAAATAGTCTTGCCATGTAGCCGTACGTCATGCATCGTGGTTCGTGAAAGTCAGCCATCCGATCATATCAACTGAACGTTTTACGACAGGACACTCCCTCATCATCCCTCCTTGGCGCCTCTCGTCCATCACGCACTCGCACGATGGCCGCGGCGTGATATTAAAAAAACCACTTACGCCAAGGTTCACTTCACACTTGGTTATATCGGCGGCCACCATGAATGCCTGCCGGTGGATGGCATGGGCATGTCCACTCAACCTGTCCTACATGTGCCATCTACCGAAAACGGTTTAATGCCTGATAGCGGAGACGCAGAAATAGGCCGCCCTTTTCTCTTGGTCGAGCGTCATCGCCCTTTCACATCCGCTCCAGACGCCAGCTCGGTCTCGTTCACGTCGCCAGCCACTATCATGTCCACCGTCTATGGCATGCCTTTTCTTCTCGAAGACAAGACCGGGAAACTGACCGGGTCGGATTTCGTCGACATGAACGATCGTCTGCGGTTGTGTCTTCGGTGCACGGCGCAGACGCCGACGCATACGGCATACATGATCCACAATGCATCCCAAGATCCGTCGGACCCACTCGTCGCACTCGCATTCGGGCCGAATAACACCCTCGGAACGATCACACTTCGTTCGGGAGCACCGATGGATATGAACCAGTATTTGGCCAAGCTGGGCAGGTAAGCACGGCCGAACGTGCGGCGTTGGCGTTGGCGGGCTGACGTATGTGTACAGTAGCATGACACGCAAGTTTGTGGGCTCGGACGGACAAGAGTACCAGTGGAGCTGGCGATCCACTCGGGGCCACGAATGGACCGTGCGTGTGGATCCACCTGTCTTTTGTGGCTCGTGCTCAATGATCTGGGTCCGAAAAAAAATATTGATCATGCAGTGCACGAACCGAAGTCAATACCTAGTCGCGTTTTATTCGCTCAAAGTTGCCGGCGAACCAGATTATCATGGTTCGTCTGGGTGTATGCTTACGATCGATGAGGCGTATCCTCATCTCGCAGCCGGTGCGTCCTGGCTCACCAGACACCTTTGCATACCCACTCATCCGAAAAAATAGAATTTCTTGCCTCACTGACAATCATGCGACATATTGCCGCACACCGTCTGTAAAAAAAGGAATGCCGGATAATAATCTTATGCGCACATAACTGTAGCCATGTGTCATCTGTAATATTAGTGTATGCTAGACCTAACCTATTCTAAACCTGACCTCTTCCGGGATTCAGACGCCGGAATAAATCAGTCCAGGTCAGCCTAGGCGCTCCCACCTAGGCCAATGCGTGCCCACACATCGCCCGTGTTTCCCAATGTGATGTCTCCCTGTGGCGCCCGGATCACGCGATCAGGACGTGTCCAAGGGTGCCCACCGTTGAGGAGACTTGACCGGGCGCCCGAGGTTCGCCGCGCGCTTGATGGTGAGCAACGATACAACCGACACTCGGATGACCGCATGGCCGTCGTCAATGAGATGGTGCGTTGCGCCTTGACATCAAAACAGCCCCTGCTCCCAAGGGCACAAGACAAGGGCAAGAAGCGAATGGGAAAAAAAAGAGGGGACGTTCCACGTTCCGTCTGCCCATTGTATTGAACCGTGGAGACGACGGGCCCTTGTCGCGCGCATACGTAAAATCTAAACAAATCGTGTTACCGAGCTGCTGATAGAGGCGATGTGGAGTGCTTCTCGTCCGGCGGTTTCGTCTTTCCAAGAACCTAGTTGGTCATTTCCCATTGGCGCCTGGACAATCAGGTCCCAGGCCCAAACGGCTACGCGATCTGACTGGGCGGTGATGGGGTCGACTTGCGACATATGGTTTGCATTTCTCGCACGGCGGCGAGTCGGAAGGCAATGACCATCCACGTTGGCATCTCGGGCGTGAGCCGCGTTCTCTCTACAACACGCCCGTGACAGGGCTTCTGCACGGGCTCTTTCCCCTGCACGGACGCGAATGTGCAATGGATGCCAGGGTAGGTATCCCACCTTTTGGTTCATGAATAACAAATATATTCCGCGACAAGTACGACGGACGGGCATGTTTCGTGGCGCTACGCATTCTCAAGGCAAGGGCCAGGGTCTGAAACGCGACGGGCGCGCCCGTGAGGACGAGCCACAAAGGGATGCAGCGCCACATGAAGAGTGCGCGCGTCCATGGATCACGTGCAGACCTTGATAAGATCAAAATAAAAACTGTATTGTGCGCACATGAGCGTGCGAACGGGGGAGCTCACCGCCTTTTTGTCCTGTCAGTGGAACGGGTGGATATGATCCATCAACGGGCGGTGAGGGCTGCGGCGATAGGGCCAGATGTGGCTCTTTCAAACGAGTGACTTGGCCTTCTTTTGGGGAGTGATTCTGCGACACGTACCCCAGACGGCAACAGATTGAATTGACTCGCAGGAACAAGAGGGGTGCATCAACAGGTTTGCCATGGTGCCCGACGGGTCAGGTCGAGTTGACAGGCTTGTTCGCGCGGACCGCGTGAGTGGAACAAGCTCCATGTCGAGGAAGTGAGACATGAACCGGGTGGGGACACGGGAAACGTGGGCACATGGGCCAGGTTACGGGACTGGTCGGTCAATTAAGGTTGGAGACTGCGGGAAGGAGACTGTCGCAAGTTTTGAAATTGGATGAGGGAATTTCCGTGCAAGGGTTGACGGACCTGATACTGATACGGGTATTTACCTCTTGGATGGCATGTGGGTGGTCGCAAGGATGGCAGCCTGATGAGATCTGCGGTCCACTCGAGGCACGAGAGAGGAGGACAACTTATCTGGAAAGAAGCTACGCAGACAGCGAGATCCGACAGGTCGAGACGATAAAGTTGTGAAAATGACACCTCGTGGAGATAACAGGAAGATAGCTAAAAAGGAAAGCGTCTACTATACATGGGAGTATGTATGGCGAGGACCGGAAATGAGGGTGACCAAGACCAGGTAAAAAACGCTCAGTCCCCCCAAGAACGTGCCACGGGGCCAGCATCATGTAAAGTGAAGTCCTCGGGAAGACTAGATGTTTTTGGAGTGACGGGCGGCTTTGGGCGTGCAAGGATGCCGAGTTTGTGTTACGGAGGCATGGCAACGCAGGAGGACTCACATGGGCGGGTGGATGTTGATCTAATGCCAAGATGTGCTCTTCCATTGGTGGCAAGGCTTCGGAAGCTTGAAGACGGAACGTGGGATCGACGCTGCGCTGACGACGACCGCGTGTGCTCTGGGTGGAGCGTGCCGACTTGACGAGACGGACATTGAGAGCGACGGGGTTGACTGCGAGCGGGAGGTAGTGGGGCGCGTCGTCTGCCAAGGAGGCGGTGGAGGGGGACTTGCGGAGGGGTGAAGGGGACGCGGCGCGACTGCTTGCGAGGGTGCCTCCGGAGACGTTGCGGGAGGAGGGGGACGAGGCGTGGTCGTTGTGAAGGTTGAACGGGAACTGGGCGTGAACGTTGACCATCTTCCTGTTAAAGGTTGGGGTGGGAACGGGGGGAGGAGAGGAGGAACGGACCCTTCTTTTACACGCACGACGGAGCCGAGACGCTCCTTGAGCTTCTGGTGGTCGATGACGCGGGGCTGTGGCCTGGACGAGGTGAGCGAGTCGGTAGGACGGCGAGGGTGGTACTTACGGCGGTGGGTCATCGGACTGTGGTATGAGCGGTGTACGCTCGCCTGGCTGTGCGGGGGTGTAAGCGGGGAGAGGAAGAGGAGTGGTTTGGAGACTGACCTGGTCATGGGTGCGGCGGAGACCACAGCAGGAGGCAAAGAGAGTGAGCATGAAGGAGCGGTGAGATCCAAAAGGGGAAATGGAAGGTCCATGCGGTCAGGCACGGGGGGTCGCGTTGCCGGGGCCGACCGGAGGGGGGGTTGGTATAATTTGGTGGTCCGATTTAGGCGGGGTAGAAAATAAATATATATATAAAAATATATTGTTGATCTTCTGATCATCGGGTTGACCGGATATGGAAGTTGTTTAGATGGATTTCATAAGCGGACGTGAGCATGAGACACCCTCGCTCACTCTTCTTCCTCGCGTGGCGGGATCGAGTCTGACCTCTTCTTCTTGCATGGTCGTCTCTGCCACCACCAGCGACGTTTACTCCCCATTCCCTGCCATGATCGTCGACGACGGTCCACAGTCAAGCGAGGACGGCTCAGGCCTCCACTCACCCATCTTCGCTGCCCAGTTTCCCCACCCCCACGGCGACAGTAGTGGTATGCATACCCTCGTCATCTCGCGCCCTTTTCTCAACGCTCACGTCAATAAAGTCCGCTACCATCCAGACCACCTCGACGTACACAACGCAGCGGGCATCCTCGCATCCCAGTTCGACCCGAACTACCTCACTCTCCCTGTACACCCACCGCCCCCGCAACCACTCCTCGAACCTGGCCTCGACCTCCATCCCCCCCACCCACAGTACCCCCATGAATACGCTCGCAACCACCTCGGCCTCGACGTCTCCCCCCAACCATATCCAAACACCCGTCTCCCCCCTCCCCCCTCCCAACTCAGCATACCCTACCACACCCACCGCAGGTTCCCAACCGATACCCGCGACCACTCCTATCCAACTCCGCCTAGTCCTGCCGTTCCCCTCCTCCCCGACTCGGATCACCGATCACCCCCCGTCAAGCGCGACTCCGCTTCTCCTGCCATCACTCGCTCGACCTCTGCTGCGTCACAGCCCCCACCTCCCCGCCGTGAGGGCGCCAACCTCGTCATCGCCTGTCGGCAATGGTACGTCCCCCTCCTCGTCTTCTACCTTGGTTGTTCATCTGCTCCTCAAGCCGCGCCCGCAAGATCCGTTGTGACTCAACCCGTCCGATATGCCATAACTGTGTTCGCCGATCAAACGAATGCCAGTATGATGCCGTCCCAAAACGAAGGGGCCCCGATAAACGTCCAGGAACCCGTCAACGTTCTTGCAAGAAGCGGCCCGCTGATGGTTCGGCCCCGCCACTCCCTCCTTCGAAAAAGAAGAGAACAACGTCTCGCAATGCAGATGCCTCAGAAGGCCCCGAGGATCATAGACCCCTCGATCCCCCTGCCCTTAGAACCTCCGATATCGAACACGACGGACACATTCGCCTAAACCAACCTTCCCTTTCACCTCAAGGGTCCGAATTTTCCTCTTCCGCCCCGTCTAGAGGCATGTCCGCCGACGATTATCCCACGGTATGAATCCGGAATACTATTCGACTCCAGTAGCATCTCTTACGTCCTTATCCAGCATCCGAATCGCCATCCTGTGGACAAGGTTCGCATTCCTTCCATACCTTCTATCCAATATAGCCGAAAGGAATGGTGGGATAACCTCGTGAATAGCTACTCTGCTAGCCGCGAGCAATCGTAAGTCGCTCTCTTGCCGCACCCACCTCTCTTAACACGTGCCCTATAGACTAAAAGACATTGCTTCCGACTTGTCCAACCTGTACGTCGGCAGAGACCCGTTCTTTCTCGCCTCATTTTTTTTTTCTAGGTTTACGACCACTGGTTACTGGCTTTCTTTCGTCAATGTCCCTGACTTTATGCGGAGTCTGTACAATCCGGACGATCGGCTGATGATGCAGCCTTCGCTTGTGTTTGCCGGTCTAGCTCTGGCGACTCTCATGAAGTCGAGCGAAATGGAGCTAAGTACTGCGGGCCGAAACCGCGCCGCTTGGCTCCGTGACCAGGCGCAGACTTCTCTCGAAGCGTCTTGGAACGCTCAATGGATCGACATGACCCTCGCCAAGGCCGCGCTCGTGCGTACCCATTTCCTGTGCGGGCCCCTCTTTTGACTACGGCGTTGCAGATCCTTGCCGTGTTTGAGTCATCTGCACACCATCTATACACTCCGGAACGCGAGCGACAGTCACTCATTCTTTTGGATCACATCGTCCGCGCCCTAGGTCTGACCTTTTTGGATAACAACGAACCCGAGGTGTCGGCATTTACACCCAACACGGTCCCTGTCGCTCAAAGGAGATCCTATGATGGCCTGACCAAGGATGGGCTTTGCTCGCCACGTTCCTCGAGAAAGTGCTCGTGCATTCCTGTCCCACCTAACGCCTCTATTGTCGCTGATCATTTTTCCTCTTCCTGGTCATATGCACCACCCTGGGACCCTGCATGGACACCAGAAGAAATGGTCAAGGAAGCGTGCAGAAGGTTGTGTTGGAGCGCCCTCAACTTGGTGGCGAGCTATACGTCACATTGCATTGCCTTTCGGAAAGAGCCAACGGATCTTTACTTGACGGACCCTGCCAATGTAAGCTACCCCTTTCATCTTCGGTATCGGGCGTGCAATTCCATCTCCACTGCCATGGTTCGTGTGGACTGAATTAACTCTTTTTGTTTAGTTCCGGCTGCTATTTCCAGGGGAAGTATCTGAACGTGGCTCTACGGGCCAAAAAATGCAATCGCCCAAGGACTCGGTATGGGCGCTGTACTGCCGCAGCATGCTCCTCTGGAATTTCTGCACGACGCGACTGAGGAAGAACACGTACCCGAGAGAAAATACCTCCGAGCTGGCGCTGGAATCTTGGCGGGAGACGCAAGAAATTCAGAACGCGTTGGATTCGCACACGTGTAATCTTGATATGGCACTCCTGTACATGTGTCGGGAGTACGTATACAAGTGCGTGTTTGTTTTTTCTAGCAAAGTTTTTTTTTTTTTTTTCTTTTCTGCCAGGGCTGTGGTGACAGCATGCTGACGTTGGTTTTTTTTCCCAAAAACAGCACACAGATGATGCTTACGCATATTTTGCAAACGTAAGTGGTCTCGCCCGAGACTGGGTGGTGATCGATGCTCATTGCGGTCTAGCCTGCACGTTCGAGAGAGCGGGAACCTACCCTCGTTCAGCCGCAAGCACACTGAACAATGGCGTGAGTGTGCATCTACGTTTTCAAGTGTGATGTATTCATGTCTGCGCAGTGAGCCACCAGAGTCAGTTTATCAGGCGGGTGCGCATGTCGATCGACCGGCTTAGGGAAGGCGACGGAGAGCTATTTACTGGGCGGCCGTTCCAAGTGACATGGTTTGCCAGCCAGGTCTCGATGTGGGTGACGCTTTACAGCGGCTTTTTCACGGGGCTGAATTTGAAACTAGATGCCTTTCGTTGTGGGAGAACGACAATACGTTGGTGAGTGCGCTGGAAGTCGCCAAAGATATCATTCTGCCGCTGGACGTGCTAAACACCTTGTGGCCGTGCCCGAGTACGTTTTTTTACTTTTGTACCTGGACCTGACTGATGGTGATACAGTGCTGCAAAGCAAGTGTGATGAGTTACGAAAGCGGGTTACGGATGCCTGTCACTGTACGAATATCGCCCCCCCTCTGCCGCAGACGTCATTTGCCGTTCCATTGCATATCCGGGGTGCATAAAGGGCCGTGTTTTTTTTCCACTTGTTCACTGCGATCGTTGAATACCCTATACCCTCGCTCGTTTGTCTGCACGTCAACATCACTGCCATGCTCCTAACTGTGTCCTGTAGCCTTTGATTCGGTACTGTACACGTTGACATTTCCCGTTCTCGACTACGTATGCTTACTGTTTTTCTGTCGCGTTTTTTTTTGCCACGCATAATCGCCCGTCTTTCCCCTTCGTTCGTTTCTAGCTGTTTTATGATTTTATTTCTCCTTGCTCGAGAAGATTGCACGGCGATGTTCTCCACGTTGTATTTTAACCATGTCTATGGATACCCGTCTGCTCATTGTGGTGACCGTGCGTGAGGTTGCCGTGACGGACGATTAATTGATAGGGGCCCAGATGTCGACGATCAGGTCCGGGATCGAAGATCAAGATCAAGCTGGCCGGCGCACGCTTCACGGAGGATGTTTTGGGTGACGACCGGTAACGGGTCAAGAGCTGTGGCCGAGCTTAAAAGCCTCCTTGACGTGTCCCAACGCAAGGCGGCGTGGGCGTGGATGGATGCACAGGAGGTCCACATCCATCACCGAGGGTCACCAAAAAAAAGTGGACCAGCGGCATCTCCCGCGCCGTGTCGCTTTTCTTTTTTTTTTTTCACACTACCAAGTTGGCTACGATGGTTTCCAATTCCGTCTACTACGCTCTCGCGCTCGTCCCCCTCGTCTTCTTCCTCCGAGACCGTCTCCCAGATCCACGTCGTGCGTTTACCGGTCGACCCCGTCCTGTCACAACGACGACCGAGGACAAGAGCACGCTCAAGACGATCATGCAGCCCCCACGAGACGACCTCGAGCCGCCCAAGCAGACGCCGTTTACGTTGGCCGAGTTGGAGCCGTACGACGGGTCTGTCGAGGGCAAACCGATCTACGTGTCGATCAAAGGTGAGGGATGGGTCCATGTGTCGGGTCCGTGTGCTCACTGGGATCGACATATCGTCGTGATCGCCATCGTGTTATCGTCGTCATCATCGGCACCGTCGTCGTGGGTACCCGTGTGGGGGCAGGCGACGTCTTTGACGTCACGCGCAAACGCGACGTGTACGGTCCCGGTAAATCCTACAACATCTTTGCGGGCAAGGACGGCTCGCGCGGGCTTGGCAAGTCGAGTCTAAAACTCGAGGATGCGGTCCCGGATTACAGCGTCTTGCCCGAGAACGAACGCAAGGTGCTCGACGATTGGCATTCGTTTTTCAAGTGTGTTTCTTTCCCGCCTTGTCTGGCTCGTCGCTGAGGTGCACATGGTGGGATAGGAAACGGTACAATATTGTCGGTAGAGTGACGGATATGCCAGAGACGGTCAGACCGGCGTCGACTAGCACGACGGCATAGCATTTCCACATTCCATCGCGCTCTCGCCACACCATGCCCTCACACGTCATCCTACATGTACATGTTCATGGTCTTGTTTCTGCTCGTCTCGTCTAGCTGTACGACGCACCCCGTCTGCTTATGTTACTCCACCTCCGCAGTCGACGCCCGTTTGCCGCGTGTCATGACAGGTGACCACGCCAACCGAACAGAATGGGTCAGTATGGGCGCCTGTCCCACCGAACAAGGGTGGTTTGGGCCTGAAGGTGGCGTCCGTGCACTTGCATCTGGCGCCGCCCTGTCATGGCCGGCACTTGAGAGGTGGCACGTTGGGTGCGATGACGCAAGGACCATGGACGTGGTTATGGAGGGTTTATTGGCGGTGCCAAGGAATATGATGGATGAATGATTTGGTTGGGCTGCCAAGATCCGTCGGACGGTCCGTTCCGTACGGGTTGCCGTCACCCACCATGAGGTGATGAT
>JBBPTS010000074.1:22858-43939 GCA_038094235.1 Fistulinella staudtii | reverse complement strand
ATTGATCCTCCCGCGTCTCGGTACCGAGGTCCATCACTTTTGTGAAGCACCATGGGGCATCTCCAGTGACGTCAAGCTGATCCCACATCTATCGATGGCCGCACTCTCTCATGGTTCAGTAGAGCTCGATTGTGTGGTTTCGGGCGGTTCGCGCGGCCGTAGCTGAACTGCGGTATAGTTGCGATACCGCGCGCGGAAGGGTATTGGTGAACGATGTGTTTGATCGATCTCTAACAGATTGGCATTCACACGTGCGGCCATGGATGCCTTTTGAGACCGAGGGCCATCGAGCGTACCGTCTTTCTATCACGATGGGCTGTGAGCGTAGGCTTTGGTGATTTGGCTTGAGTGAGGCTCTATAGAAGGTTTGAACCAGAACCTTCCACTTTCAAACACCGAGCCCATGAACCTCCGAGATATTGCAGGTCCCACCTAGTATGTGCACAAACCCTAGAGGCTTCTTCGGATTTTTCGAGCCAAGCACTGCAATCTCAGGTATCTGGATGAACCCGCGAGGTTTCTGACGTTACGGCATCCTGCCTCTGGGGTTCATTCCACAAACTCCATCATTGATTTGAGTGAGAGGTGACCGATCCGCTCACCGCTAATCTCCCAAAGTGTCAAGATTTCAAACACAAAAAAAAAGTAAAACGCGTTCATTCAGCCCCTCTGTCTCAATGATGTCTGTTCACAGTAACCACCCGTGTCAGGCGTCAACAGATGCATACTATCGTCTCCGTACACTGCTAAACCATTCGGGGATCTGTCTCTATGGGCGCTTCGAGGTTCCGTAATTTGCAATGACGCAAACGTGCCGCCATGCTCCGAAAGAAAAAACAGGTAGGTTTCTAAACAGACCAACATATGTCATGCTAAAAGAGAGACGCTCATGCGGTCGCTGTCAATATAGTCGAGAGATACAGAGATTCGGATACGAACTGAAAACGTGCGATCACGGGCTGAGGGACCGGTGCGATACGAAACGACAGGAACCCGAACACACCGACAACGAAACAACACGATTTCCCCCGACACATCGTTGTTCGCACCTGATGGCGGTCGTCAAATGGGGGTGCACGACGACGATGGGACCGGCACGTTGTGCTCCCCACATGATTCATCGCTGATGAATTCGCACAAGGGATGTAATTGAATGTGTTCGCGCACTAGCATCTCCCTGACGGAGTAGCCACCCGGAGCGAACAATGATCCGAGAAAAAAGGAGTTGGAACGGGAAGCTGTCCATGTGATGCAACCCATCTTTGTCACGCGTACTTCAACGGGCTCGGATCCTGGCATGTACAACGCCCCGTCAGATGTCAGGCCGGTGGCGGATGTGGCGGCAAGGGCCAATTGAGACGTCCTTCCGAAGTTTATCAGACTGAAGCTACGATGAGTTCCTGTATGGTCGTCGCTGCGCAACGTCGACCACGTATGGTAAAGAAATGGGTCGAGCATCGTCCATCGGGAGGTATTAATATAATCATCTTCTTCGAAGCTTATTTAGGGAACATCTCGTATGCCCCAAGTCATTTCAAAGGTGCGTCGTATGCATTAATCTAGATGACGATAAGTAAACTGGTATAGGCAAAGCGCCTGTTCAAGATAGTCTCGCGCACCAGAAAAACTTGCGCGTTTCGATACATCGGGCAGGTCTATACAATATCGTATGTGGCGGTATAACACAAACAGATTCCTTGCGGTAACTATGGTATATGTAAACAAGTATGAACTCAATAAGATAACGGGCGCGGAGACACGAGAGAAATTCGACTCGTGGGGGAGCTGTCTAGGTGAGGATCGATCCGGTGGGGTCTAGTTTCGATGTCCATGACTGTAATTCCTTCAACGTTGGTGCAGCGAGTACATGCGAATTAGCAGCAGTGAATAGCGTAAAGCAAAATTGTTTCTGCAGATCGCCAGGTCAGATGAGAAAGTCAACTAACTGCCTTCAACTCACGCCAAGAAGAACCTCCTTGTTAGAATCGCATTCAATATTCATCCCGTTGAGGCTGATGATACCGATTTCTTCTAGTTCGTTGGAACTCGTGTACATATGGAGATAAGGTCTGTAACGCATGTAAGATGTGGGGTTATCAAAAAAAAAAGAGATAGTCATCACCTCCTTAGGACAAACCACCGCTTAGACCACGCGTCTAGGCTGGCATCAGTAAGAATAAGCAAGTATCCCCTCTTCGCTGGCCCATCACTAGAGAAAAAGAGTTTGTACTTTAGGGGTTCGGCTCCACAAAATAGTGTGTCGAGACGTACCCGCGTGGCACCAACGTCACTGTAGAATTGAGTTTGACGGTGTCGTCATAAACTCGGATGGCTTTGGCAGCAGGCGCAGGCTTGTCGGTCTCTGACGGAACTTGGCTGAGAACGATCTATATCAAAAAGACAGAAGGTAAGCCAATCTCGGTGTCATGATACGCGTGCCAACAAACCTCGTCCGGATGGCCAAATCGTTTCTGCCACAACGTGATCGTTTTCTCTAGGAGCCCATTTGAGCCCCACACCGCAGACTCAGCAGGCCGTGACATCGCGCGGGAGGATGCCAGCACCACACGAACAGCCTGTACGTCCGCAGCCCTCTGTTCCGTTTTCACAAGGCGGTTGTAGTCCTCCACAACCGAAATGCCTCTAGCTTTCCAGTTCTGTAACACTTCCTCCCCACGCACGTATTTCTCCGACGTGTCAAGCCTCCAGAGATCTCGCGGCGAACGTGTGAGGGGCGGGGTTAGACGGACTTTGAATATCGAGCTCATCCTCGAAAGAATCTTGCCTGAGCTGAGGAAAGTAAGGAATCGGTTAGGAGGCCGAGCGTCCCGCGTTTGCATCGTGACGGCGATGTCCATGCAGAATTGAATCGGTTCACTGCAAGATTCTACTACCACGGCCCATTGGAGTTGAAGAATGACACGATACGGATTTGTCGTGACGCGGTTGAGCAATACAGAGTCGTGGACGCTGGAATCCCAGAGGGCTTGTGAAGTCAGCGACCCCGTTCCGTCTGGCTTGAACTCCACCTTCTGATCCGCAAGCAATGGCAGGGTGACCATGGTTTTCGACGTTGAGTCGTGTATTCGGCCCTTCGGATCGAGTAGGCGCACGTTTCCTAGTCGAATCTTTGTAACATCGGACCATGGGAGCTGAGATCCTGAATCAGAAGAGAGCTCCAAGAAAACGCGACGTTGTAAACCCTGGTGGAGAAAAAAGGCACCCAGATCCAAGTTGCCCTGAGAAATCACAGGAACGGGAACATACTCCCCATCCGCAGCGAGCTCTCGAATTTGGACACGAGCCGCAACATCGTGGAGTTGTTCGATGACGAAATCTGTTTCAGACCGCCGCATCATTTGCGTATTTGATGACTTGCTGTCTGCCTGGCTCATGGAGGAAGGCGGGCGCGGGTGGACCCGCAACTCGCGCATTTCGTCCCAACGTTCCAGACGTTCCAAGTAAGTTGGTTTGACAGCCGCAAAAAATTCAATGGGAGCATATCCTTGTCGTAAGTAATTGATAACCTTGATAGGAGCGACGATCGAAAATGTCCGCCGAAACTTGAGTTCCGACAGTGAAGATGTTTCCATATCAAGTGTGGAGGAAGGGAATATTTCCTCGTTCACAAGGGATGGTCCCACGAAGGACGATAATCGCACCTGTAGGTGCAAGGCTGCAAAGTCGTGAGACGATAGCCCTTTGATAGAGTCGATGGTGAGGAAAAAGCTGATCTTGCACCCTGGAGATAACGTGGACAGGGCTGGAGAGTTAGGCCGCGTGGACGCGACTGATCCAGACGTGTGCTTTGAGGATACTTGAACCACGCTGGAAATCTTGATATCTACTCTGCAGGAACCAATTGCCTCTGCCGTATAACGGCAAAATATTGGCGCCAGAGAGGATGAGGAGAGGCGACGCGAAAGAGGCGCCAAGGATATGAGTGCGTTGCCGATAAACGAAAACTGCGGCGGAGGAGAGTCGTAAAAAGGTTTATCTGAGCTAAAGTGCTGGGTATAAGAAGGTCTGTCGATATAAGTTGTCAGGTTTCGCATCCGTTGTAGCTGTTGCAGAAGACGATCAAGAGACCATGTATAGATTGCAGAGTGTTTCTTGTCGAGGACCTTGACGGCAACAGATGGTTGAGTGGTCGAAGAAAGGTGGGGATCAGCAACGTCGCCGAACCCATCCAGACTCCCAATGTTATCTACGCCTGATGTTGGAGCTGCCAGGGACCCACCAGAGGCAATAGTAAAATTATAGGAAACATCCTTTCCGAGTTCCTTACTACCGTCAAAAATGAAATTAATAAGCTGTTGGCCTTGTCTTATTGTCAACCCACGAAAAAAACGCCGTACCTGATGACGGTTGCCTCTTTCACAAGGACGGCATTCGACAAGACAATCTCAGCCATTGAGAATGACCGGCCCGCCCGCCATTTATCCAACACCTTCCGTATCAAGCGCAGCTGTTTTGCCGTGTAAATGACGGGTTCAAACCCAGAAATATCGTCTTCTGATTCTCCATGCGCACGTGCATGGATGAATCGTCTGAGTTGTTGCTGAACCATCTTCAGCTGGTGTTCCATGTGGTCCTTCTCCACCTTGAGGTCTTCGGCTTCGCTCGACTCTGAGATGGCCTGGAGGCGCGACTCAAGTTGGTGTTGAACGTCCTTGAGGGGGCCATCTATATCAGGGCTCCCATGGCTCGGACCAGCATCGACGCTCGTATCATCCGTTGTGGCATCACTAGAGAACGGCCGACCCGACTCGCTCCACATGTCGTCACGTTGGCTGAGACTGCTCTCAGGCCGTGGCTTCAAGTTGTGGTCTCGCATCGTCTTGACCTTGGTAATTCGCTCAAACAGTTTGTTAATTTCTTCGTCTGGAAGGTTGTCCAATGTAGGATCGAGACCTAATCGTGCTAGAGCGGCTTCGCGCTTCGCAAAATTCCAGTCTACGTCAGCATCACCGGCAGAGGAGGCTCTGGAGGGAGGACGGGTGGATGGCATGGCACTAGCGTCGGCACTGTCGAGGTCAGCAGCGGAGATGCTTAGGTGCAAGTTCGATCGAGCGGTCGCTCGATCACGCTGTTTTCTAACTTCCTCAGGGTTGTTAAAGCGAAAGACGTGATTATCGCCTGTCCAAGGGTGGATCAATCGAATGGGTTACACTTGGACGGAAACGCACCAAGAATGATCCGGTAACCCGACCGCAGCTTGTATGGCTACAAACACAATTACGACGAACCTCTCCAAACATCAAAACGGGACCCACCTGGCCCGGTGAAATTTGCTTTCCATTCAAAAACTATCGAAGGGAATCAGCGGTCTGCAGAAGTTCCCAAGTTGCACATACAGTTACACTATCCGGCATCGCATGCAGCGTGACTTTGCCATCGACATTCTCGAACGCACAATGGTCTTCCGAAATATTGTCACCACTGAGCCGAATTGCCGCTGGCTTTTCACTGTCCAGGCGGCCAACCTGTTTTCTCAAGCTGAATACATGCCAATAATGTCAAAGCACGAAGGGATACCATTGTGCGTCCCAGTTTGAGCTGATAGATCAAGCATTCACTCATTAACGGGTCTGTGAATCGTTTCATTGACTCGCACAAGCACGCAGTTGTGCAATACTCGCCTTCGTTCTAAAATGAAAAGTGCGTTCAGCATACAAACCCGATGTCCCTTATAATGATGCTCACCAAGTTCACCAGGTGGGGCATCTGCAAGAATGTGGTGAGCGCAATGTTAGCCTATTGCTTGAAACACACCAGCCTTTTTCGGGGTATGCACGCCGACAAGATTCTTTTCTACCGTGATGCCCAACTCTTCCAGAGCTTTCTCGCGCTCCTTTTGCACCTCTTGCGTCCTCACCATCTTTTCCTCCCACGTCTCGTTCAGACTCTGCATCAATTTCTCGCTGGCTTCCATTTGCTCCTGCAATTCCGCTTTCGTGACCGTCTTGATCTTTCCATCTTTTGTCTGGTATGTGACTTTTTGCTTCTCCGGCGGTATATGCGGGTCGAACGTGTCTTCTCCGCTCGAGGACGCTACGCGAGCTTGGAGGGAAGTCCGTTGGCAATACATCATACATGCAATCCGGCGTATGCTCACCTCGGAGTAGCTCCAACTCTTCTTTGAGCTCACGCACGAGTTTCGCATTTGGATCCTCGTTCACAATGGCCTTGTTCTTGATCTTCTTCGCTTGGTCAGCATACCGAAGCGTACTCAACGTTTCTTCATAATCGGCTGGTGAAATGGCGGCAATCATCGCCGTTTTCGAGTTGCCACCCAAACTGTCCTTGAGTAGCCATGTTAAAACCTAGCGTGCAGCGATATGTTTGTCAGGGACAAGAAGGGAGTACAGGGGAACTCATTCTCACAGAGTCACGATAAGGGATAAATTCGTCAGCTTTTCCTTTTTTTCCCTTTTTTCCTCCGTCCTGACTACTTGCGAGGGCGAGTGAAGATATGACCTTTCCGAGTGTCGTAAGGGACTTGTTGATATTTGCGCCCTCCTTGAGACGTTGACCAGTCGCTCCAGTCGAATTGGCTCTCTCTGAACCTGCCAAGTCGACCAGGCTTGCGAATAAATGTTAGCATGGGTAAATATCATGATGGAAAGCTATCACCGACCTAATTCGAGATACCTTCTCGGTGTCCAGGTTTGTTTCAATGTCATGCTTTTTCATGGTCAGCAGCAGGGTGAATACAGCATGGGATCGAGACGATCTGAACGGCTGTGTTGGATGTCCTGGGCAGATTTAAAAAATAAATCATCAGGACTCACGTCTCATTCATGTTAGTAGCAGCGACCGTCCGTGCTTTATTCCCTTCGTCCATGAGTGTCATCATCTCGTCATAGCTGCTGACGACCAACTTGGAGAGATCTTCGACGTACGGTCCCAGACTTGGGTGCTCTCGAACACGCAAGTTGCCTGTATTTTTAGGGTTGAGGAGGTCGCGCACTTTCTCATTGTATATCTGACATCACATTGTGGCGGAGGGTATCGAACGAGCATGTGAGACATACCTCGATGTACGATACCTCTACCGTGAAGTTGACATTGGGATCGTTGGCCTTCTTCTGTTCTACGCGTACAAATAACTCTGAGCATGTCAAGGGTATAATTCCTTTGTCCGGTCCATCTGAGATGGTAGTGTTTGTCAATGGCCACGGTACGGAGGCGAGGAGCACATACATCCCATCATACTGCCCGACGTTTAGGTCAACAAAAACGACACATACATGCAGTGAGGTGTCACATACCTATAAGATTTACCAGAACCTGAGGTTTATGTATGAGCACCGCGTGTCCGGAATCACAGGGGAGTCACTCACCAGTCTGTCCGTCTAGACGCGTGTGTCGAAATCAGTTGGACGGAATGGGTCTGCTTGACCGGATCAGGGAGACTCACAAGCCAAAATACAAGCATTAAATCCTGCAAACCCATGGTCCAATAGTTCCTTCCCCAGGTCGTCATACAATGTCTGCTGTGAACAGTATCCCGGTTCGTCGCGAGGTCCAGCAGACCAATAACTCTTGTCAAAACTGAAGGCCATCAATTTCCGCTCGGTGGCACGCTTGGCGTCCTGTGCAGAGCCTACTTCTGGCGGATCCAGGAACGTCTGGTTGCCTTGCATTCGGATGAGCATTTTAGCACCTCTGGCGAGCTCTGCATGATCGGTACGCGGAAGAGAGAGGGAAGGAGTGAAAAGGAGTGAGCGAACGATGACATGGATGGAGAGATGGTGTGTGTATGCGTACCGCGACTGTTGAGAGGTCTACATCGTACGACGACTTTGATGTTGCCGTCGCCTGCTTCCGCCATCGCTGTGGTCGAAAGGCTGCAGCCGAAAAAGAGAGGCTAGTTGCCGTTTGACTGCGAGAAAGGAGGTGTATTAAACGTGAACGATTTGGTTGTGGACGGAACGACGTTGGTGTGTTTGACACGATGACAACTCGCGTGAAATACTGCATTGGTTATCCTTGGGGCTAATACTGTTGTAGAGACAAATACAAATGACTACCAAAGTGATCTAACGATATGGTGACACTCTTGCCACATTTTCGTGCAACATTTGACATCGAACCAATGTCACCCAACTCACAAGAGATCAAAGTCGTCAAGCTGGATAGGGTCAGCAGGGGGTGAAGAAATAGTAGAGGGACTGACCTCGTCATTGTATGACATGACTGTGCGCTTGAGTTTGGAGGTGTCTACCCATGTGACAAAGTCCTCCATGTGCCTGGATGGTGGATGAGGATGAGGATGTGTGGAGGTGACGATACGTGCCTCGTGACCAGGAATGCGGGATCGGTGATGGTATCAGGACCGACACGGACATGACCCTGCTCGATGAATTTTGCAGCCTGAGCTCATGAGCATGGGGATGGCCGAGTGCGCGGAGAACACGTACGGCACTGATGGTCTCTGCCATCTTTGTCATGCACATGATGACGGCGAGACGACGGCGACAGAATGCGGCGACGGTGAGCTTGTTGTCGACGTCGCTGAGCTTTGCCTGGGAGGTGAGGACGCCAATGTCATAGAGTTTGGAGAGGAGGAGTGCCTCCATGTGGGCGCGGAACGGGTCCTGAGCGGGGAGGACGGAGAGACGGTGGGCATAGGAGCGGAGTGCGCCACAGAGCTTGTTGTATCTGGGGGGGTGAGCGGGGTGGGCGGGTAGGCGGACGGACTGACTTGTGGTAGTCTTCTCTGTGTTGTAGGTGGTATCTGCGGATGACCTTGATCTCGCGTACGTTGGCGTCGCTCTTCCACTGCGCGGGGGGGTCAGTAAACGATCGGGGTGGTGATGTCTGGCACGTACGGCGAGAAAGTCGACTTTTTTGAGGAGTTTTTGTTCGTGATGTCTGAGTTTGCGGACCATGGGTGCTTGTTTGGTGGCACGTGGCGGAGGGGGGGTGTGGGAGTTGTGGGACGGGCGAGCAAGTTTGTGTCTGCCGTCGACGTGCTGCTCGTCAATTGCAAGCGTCTGACATTTATCTTCCCTCCGCAAAAAAATACTTCGAATATCATATCTTGCTTTTATTTTTTTTCTTTTCCCATTTATATTATACTCACCACTTGCCCTGCCCCGACGCCCCGCTCCCGAACTCGATCTCCGTCGCGACCGCCCCCTCCCCGCCCCTCCCCGCCATTTCGGCGCACCGTCTTCCCGTTTCCCCGCCTCGCCCCGCTTTTTCCCCTGACGCACCCCCGTCGTGACCATGAATGCCCGTCCTCCCCCCGAAATGTTGCGCTCCCAGCAGAACATCCCCCAGCTCACCCAGGTCCCCATTGGCACAACCCACTTTCTCCCTTCCCAACATCAGCAACCCCAGCAGCAGCAAGCCCCAAATCACATCGGCCTCGTGCCCAGTGCTCCCAATCCCTCCATGTCCATGCTCGCGACCAGCGTCCAGAACACCAATAACCCGACCCTTCAGAACACAACTAGGTTCCAGATGCGCCAGAACTCAATACAGCAGGGTCAGAACCCACAGATGAACACATCCGCAGCTCCCCCCGGTGCTTCCCATATTGCCCAGCTCGGACATAACCCGCTCCAACCCATGGCGTTTCCTCCAGGCATGATGCAGCAAGGCGTACCCGTTCGCCGTGTACAGTCTAATCAGGGCCTCAACCAAACCACCTCACACGTACCCGGCATGCATCCCCCTCAGCCCTCTCTTAACAGTATCAACATGGCCGCAATCAATCAACAGCCTAGCATTGCTACTCACCTTCGCCCTTCTAACCAGCAGGCTATGATGCCTCGCTTACCGTCCTCCATCTCGGCAATGCCCTCAGATTTAATGGGTCGCCAACCGAGCGCTACCACAGTGCCACAGAACCCTCTCAGGGCCCCCTCCGCTCCGTCCCAGATCATGAACAGTCTATCGCAAACACAAATACCACAAGCTGGTCTTCAACAACCTTTATCTCAAACTTCTTTCCAGCCCCCCATCCCTAGCCATCCGCATCACCCACCCACCCACACCTCCTCACCGCGCCCAGGTATCCATCCTCAGCAGCAGCAGCATTCTGGTCCCAACATGATCATAGGTCAGCCTGGTCCATCACAGGTACCAGGTCGTCCGATCAGTCATCCCGATACCGCGCTCGTTGGCCTCCAGAATAATCACTTTGCACAGAACATGGTCCCTGGTACAGGTCGAATACCAAACCCCGGTGGTGGATTTTCATTTAACCCTCCCGTCTCCCAAAACGATCCTCTCGAAATATCACAGACCATCGGCGAGGGTCTCCAAAATACCAACGTCTCAATGCGCTCCTCATTTCAGCCTACTCCTGCCCAACAATTCGAGCAGCTTCAACAAAATGACGCTTTTGCCAGTCATTTCATGCCACAAGCAAATCCCCCACCTCAACGCCCTCCATCACATCCCAGCGGTGCCCACGGCAACTCTGCACAACCACGGCAGATGCCACCACCTCATCGACACTCCCCGTCCGATCCCATCGCTACTCATGTACAGCAGCAACCGCAACGACCACAGTCTCAGCCGCAAGGTCCCCCAGGTCGCCCTCCATCACAAGCAGGCCCGTCACATACGCCTCGGAGCTCACAATCTCAACTCCCCTCTTCTTCATCTGGACTTCTTGCCTCCGCTCGAATTACTCCTCATACCCAACCCCCCCAATCATCACCTCTTCAGCAACGTCAGTCTCCGTCGGTGCAGCAGCCTATAGCCCCGCGCCCACCACAGGGTCCGAGTGTTAATCCCCCTGCGACCAATGCATCCTCCTCAGAAGCAAGTACGTCGCAGTCGCAGCCCTCAGTTATACCACGGCCTCCTGTGTGAGTTTTGAATGTTGGTGATTGTAACCAGATCTTGATGCCTGGCATGAGTAGGATGGCTCCCCCAGTGGGGCTTGGTCAAGGGCTCATTCGTTTACTTCAATTTAGTGGACAACTTTCCAGTGAAAACGCACTGGTCGATCTCTTTCTCCATCTGTTGTTGACCCTCACTGACTCTGATCTCTAGAAACATCAACTATCATATTGGGACGGACTAGTTCAAGAATACTTTATGCCAAAGGCGATCATGAAGGTCACTCTATGGAAGGATAACCAGCGGAACGAAGCTAAACCGTTTGGTACGTTGCGATACCGTTCTCCGACAGCATAAATTGCAACGTTGACATCAATTTCCGACGGCACGGTGTTTAGAAATTGGTGTTCCCATATTACCTCGGTTTTTTCTAGTGACTACACAATCGGGTGTCAAGTCCATGACACTCTCACTCGACGGCGCTCGGGAGAGACTCCTGGCTCAACATCACGCGGTCGTTGAATGCGTCGGTGCAGTGTGGACGTACAAGTATAACAACGGATACACCGTCACACTACGTGGCCCCCTGACAGTCCACATCATTATCGTTCCGCTTCCAAGCCAGCAAACTCCCTTTGCTCTCAGATTCGAACAGCTCCAGTTTGATGCGCATACCCACGAAAAGTTTATTTCCATCGATGGTATCGCCGGCCAACGTACTGGTGAAACACCCAAGACGCCACGTGGACGCAATGCCCCTACCCCCAGTCCAAATGGTGTACCAGTCGGTCAGCGAGAGGAAGATAGACAGTGGGACGAGCCTCGCATTTTGATCGAACACGCTTCAATACCAGGCGAACCGGTCAACGCATTTGGCATCCCGCAAGCGACTATGCGGTGCCTGGAGGTCAGCACTCTGTTATTCATTTTGAGCGCCAATCCGAATCATCTCTTTCGTAGCTGGCCGAGAGCGTGAGTCAGATGACAGACTTGATCGCGTTCGCAAATGAAACACATCTGGGGCCGATGGGTAGCTACGCCACTCCCGAATACCTATGAATACGCCGCCTGACAAGTTCTCCACGTAGATGCACTTTCAGCACTGGCGAAAAAACTCCGGGAGACAGGGCACAATCCAACTGTCAATGGCGCGTTCTTGGGTCCAGTTCCGGGCGGTGGCCCAGGAGCCTTCCAGGGTTATGGTGCTCCGACGTCAACGTTGTATCCGGGCATGTCATCAGTCATTCCCATTCATTCTGCACCACCAGGTCCTTCACCTCAAAACATTCCGCCCCCGCCCTCTGCTGATACCTCCTCAAAGCAGAGTAAGCTCCACACCTCCGGCCCCGCTCCCCCACCACCTAATCAGCCTCCCGCTCCTTCGCAGGCGGGACTGAGCTCTACTCCGACGCTAACCCCGGCAACGCTCAAACGCAAACCCAACGATACCAACTCACCGATAACCGGCAACGCTGAACACCAATCAAAAAAGACTCGTAAACAAAAGCGGAATGGTTAGCATCTGATGGATTTTTGTGGAATATCTTGTGTCGCTCTCAATGCGTCGGAAGTATATTGTGATTGTGCATGGCCATCGTATCAGCTGCTGCCGTGCGTGTATCTGGCTGCTACATATATCTTTCTATCCCGTGCTGCTGTTGCTCGGATTCTGCTGGTGGTTTCATCAATGTGTTTATTATAGCTTTCTGTAACACTACAATGCTTTCTCTTCGATTCATCTGCTTGTGAGGTTTCGCGGCGATTCAAGCTGACCTGACGCTTGATAAATGTGTCGTGATTAACCTTGTTTCTTTGATGTGGCGAGTCACATCAGCAAGGAACAAGCAACCGATAGATCATCATAAAAGTGTTCCACCATGCAAATAACAAACTAAAGAGGCCGCCCGAACGGGGCACAAGAGAATATAGAAGATACTACGACTAGAAAATCGGTTCGTGGCTGAAATCGCATTGGTCACCATACCTGCATCTGCGATCACGAAAAGACGGCACGTCAGTTTTCGTTCCAGTCTCATATTCAGATATGATCGATGCTCGCCTTCCTTCCGCAAAGAAACTGCATGGTCTTCGTTTACTACTTCTATACGAGCCGTCATCGCCCTTCCCTCGGCCGCCGCGTCCACGAAGCCCACGTCCTCGCCCTCTTTCGGCGGCCCATCGGGCCTGCGTGGTATCGTCCCCCGCGAACTCTGGACCAAGCTCCGGAAATTGCCCCGGGTTCCAACCTGGCACCTGGCCCGCGCCACTAAACGATGCTGGAGGTTGCCCACTGCCACCCGACGCTTGCCCCGACCCAAGTAACGCCTGCGCCTGCTGCATCAACTGCTGCATCTGCTCCGGTTGTATCGATGCCAGAATGCCCGGGTCAAAGCCCATCGGTAGACCGTTCATGACCGTGGCTTCCAAGGCCGTTGACGGGTCTGCACCCCCTGCCGTAAGTTGATTGACCAGGTCGGCGACAGAGACCTGCGGCGTCTGTGCAGCCCCACTCCAAAAGACGAGGTCGCACTCTGGTCCCACTGTCATCATCTTGACGTCCGTGTCCACATCCTCCTCCAAGATTAACGCAGTAAATTCCGCAGGAGTGTCGGGTATCTGCGCCGCGTTCATGTAGAGCGCGCCCAACGCGGTCTGTTCGCGCTCTTCTTGAGCAGTTTTCTCCACACTCTGTAGTCCCCGCTGTATCAGGTCGATATCTATCGGGATATCGATGGCTACAAGAGGGAATTTTAGCCTCACTGTCAGCGATCGAATAGGTTGTATCATGATCTCGGCGACTCACTTATTGGATCCGTCCAGTCAATGAGTTCTTCGAACAAATGTGCATGCAATGCTGCTCCTTCTCCTCGATCAAGATCGCGAAGACTGTGCGCAGTATGTACACCCTATCAGACACGCCCAAGACACGCGACATCAATGTACAGTACACGTGAAAATAAAACGGAGGGCTGACATCTACTGGATCATCGTCGTAGACCGCACGTTCGATCAGCCGGATGGACTCTAGCTGACCTTCCGGCGCCCACGAGACCGTCTTTCGCTTCGTCTTACCAACAGTATTGCTTGCGGGAGGCGTGCTCGCAACCTGTACCGTGGGTGGCGTAGACGCAGCCGGAGATGCTTTCCGTCCTTTACCCATAGATTTGAGCGCTTCCTGAAACGGATCGATCGACGACGGTTGAGCGACATTCGTGTCTGGTTCCTTCTTGATAGGGACTGGGGCTTTCTTGAAGCTAGGTAATTTCGGTTTCGGCTTCGGAGCCGAGAAAAATGACGAATCAGATCGCGAGTCCTTGACTGGTAGAGATATGGGCTTTGCCTCCTTCTTCACAGTGACTTTGGAAGACGACGTTGCAGGCACGACAGCAACCTTCTTGGCAGGCGGAGGTGCTTTAGCAGCTGGTGGCTCACTCAATTTCCGTTTCTTTATTTTTGCATCTGGAAGCAAGGCAAGTTAGCGCCCGTCGGTCCGGGAAATAGCCTGACATAACCCACCCTCGGCCGGAACACTTTCCACCTGTTTCGTAGCATTTTCGACCAACAGACGCCATTTCCGCTCTAAATTCGACGCCATATCCTTGATCGCTGCGGCAGAATGATGACAAACAAAACTGTTGTTAGATACATGACGTTTCTCGCTTAGATTATGATACGACAGTCGACCACGTTTCAACGCAGTAGAATTATGTATATCTCCATTGAACGCATGGGTAGAATAAATTACTCTGGAAGCGTGCTCACCTGGTGCCGGGGGCTCCTTGACTAGCTTGACGATGATCTTGCCCAACTTTGATGCCTTCAAGGCATCAATTGTCATAGGAAGCCTGTCGATGATCTAAAAAGCATTCAAATTAAGCCTATATCGTACTCTAGTAGCTCAAATTAGACTGACGTGGAGCAATGGCATTATGGTTTCGATCAAAATGTTATCGCTCTTCGCCATTAGGCCAGCCTTCAACCATTCGCGGGTGATATCCATGGCAGCAGTATTTTCCAACCATGCTCGGAAATAATGATTACCAGCATTGTCCCTAATTTTCGTCAAGATCTCCAACCGTGTAGTTGGATCTACGTCCTGGGATCCAAAGTCGTCGATATGCGAAACAAGGGAGTTCACAGCGCCAGCTCCCGTGAATGAGTTGGGCTGGAGGAGTGGTCTGATATCAGCTGAGAATTTGTCCTTTCGGGCCTGAGGGTTGATCGAAATAGCGGGAGTGGTAGTGGACACAGACGATGTGGATGGAGAGTAAAAGGAAGACAAAGAACCGGTCATGGGAGCAGATGGGGAATGAAGAACATGCGGAGAAAGGGTGGTGGGCTCAGGTTGTGACTGTGTATGCTGGTGTTGAGGAGAATGCGAATAAAAATGCGGTGGAAGAACGTAAGAAGGGTTAATCGATAATGTAGGTTGTTGATACTGAAATGGAGGTTGCTGCCGTGACTGGGTCGATTGCGCTGACGACACAACCTGGCTGAGAGGTTGTGAATATGATCGACTGCTTTCTGCATCGCTGATAGTCGTCAGTGCGGGGCTGACAGATGGTAGGCATCAGATGTTGCAGACCCGATAAGACAATGCGCTTACTCAATCACCAACTGGGGTTGGGCCGACGGGGAGGGCGAGGAAGAAGCCAATTGCTGCGATGTCGATGGCGGCGATAGCGATGACGTGGTTGCACCATTTAGTGTGGAATAACTCGACAACGGTAACGGTGCGGACGAATTTGACCACGCCAATGAACTATATGCCATGGCATTGTATGGAGCTGGGACGGTAGATATATAAAAGCTTTGGTATGGGTGAGGGGCATAGTACGGCTGCGGTGGCGGCGATATCGACGAAGATGTGGAGGGCCCTGTGGGAGCAAACGTCAGCGCACGTCTGCAGAGTGATTGGCTGATGGGCGCTTGGAGGAGAGCTTACCCGGTAAATCACCCAGCCCAAAGTCGCTCAAATCCAAGCTTGGCTGCGCAGCAGCAGACCCTCCCGCGGTCGGATTGGGCGCAGAACGGTCTTTCCAGTCGTCGTTTGAGCTTGTTGCACCGTCCACATGGACGTGCTGGGAGTCGGGGACATTCTGCGGCCATTGATTTGGCACATTCGGGTACATACTATCCATCTGGACAGATTTTCTCTTTTTTTCTGGTGCCCCCTCGTTCTCAAGCGCTTTTGGGCAACACTAAACGGCTTATTTCTGTGCAAACGAGGCGCGGGAAAGAAGAGAAGAAACGCAGACGGTATACAAGCCTTTTCACCTTTCGCAGGGCGTTCAACAGGTCGCCTCGCTCAACCGCCTGCGAGTTCTGTCTCTGTGATGGTGCTGAGGATTGAAGCGCACTGACCAGTCAAGGGAGCAATTAGTGTTGCCATCGTTATCATCTCCGCCTTAAGCGCTATTTCAATTCCACCGGCATCACGGCATTGGCTGTGGCGCTCACTGGAAGCGGTGCGCAGGGAGTCTCTTGCAAGCGATCCCCCACAGTCTGCGAGTCGAGCATGCCCGCGTTCCGTGCCCCTTGTCACGACAAGCGCCCCGACACCCAGTAGACATGATATTGCCTAACCCAACTCCTTAACAGACAGCCACGCCATGCACTAGCCTCTGTGCGATACATAGTAGGTCCCGACTACCCGTGATTGACTCTCCCGCCTTCCTTATTCATCGTCTTTTTACAGGTACAATGTTCACAGCCAATAATGCCTTGGTCGTGTGTGGGCATTCGTGTCGGCTGGCCGATAGTCGTATGAATAGTAATGCTTACCTGATGGTTAGTTGGGTTTCAATGTAGCGAACCTAATAGGCATCAACAAACAAAAGCTTATAATTGCAGCTATCAACAACACTACTCAATTTTCGCACTACCAAGTCCTTCCTTGTCTCCCTCTCCCAACTACCCTAAACGCGTCTCTCCACTCCCTCCAACCATGCCACCGAAGATCATCACAGAGCAACCTACTGACGTGGACACCACTAGGACTGAGGTTAGTTTGCGCGTCTCAAACGAACGCTTATCTGAAAAACCATTTGTCTCCTAGTTCATCACTAAATTATCCGCCGCCGCCGAGGCCATGCGCCAGTTCGGTAATTTTGCCGAGGCGCTCGCCAAGGTAGTCTCTAAGGCACCTCTTGATGATCCCGAGGTCGTCGAGTCTCTGCAGGTCGCCATCGACGCGATTCCTGCTCCATCGAAAAAGCGCAAGTTCGCCATGTTGGGTGGGGCTGAGGAGGGCACTAAACGACGAAAGCGAGAGAAGAAGCCCAAGGACCCCCTTGCTCCCAAGGCCCCACCCTCGGCATACATCCTTTTCCAGAACGATATTCGGAATGCAGTTCGCGCAGAGAACCCAAGCATTCAATACAGGGAGCTTATGGGTCTTATCTCTCGACAATGGAATGCCCTTCCAACGGACAAGAAACAGGTGATGATACAAATGCTACTCTATTACTGAATTCTGATGATTTGCGGCTAGCCCTACTTTGATAGAGTCTCTGCGGCCAAATTAACCCACGAAGAGGAGTTGGCTAAATACAATGCATCGAATCCAAATCATGTCCCATCCGAAGGGACATCTAAGACGGTAAAGAAAGAAGCAGAGACTGCTACCAAGCCCGAAAAGAAGCCAGCATCGGTAAGTTGTTTATCAGTCTTACGTACATTCGTGAACTTTTGAGTAGAAAGTAACGAAGCCTGCGCCAAAGTCGGCGGAAACAGTTCCCTCGTCAGATGATGGGGGATCGGCCTCTGAAGACGAATCGGCCGAAGAGGAAGTCGAGAAGGGATCAGAGGAGGATACTTCGGATGATGAATCGGACAAGGATCCCACCCCTCCGCCTACTAAAAAGGCGAAAAAAGCGGATAAGCGGAAGTAAATGGCCAGAATTGATGATCCTGTGTTGGTTTCTCTGTTTGACATGTCACGGATAGGTGATGGTTGGGGTTTTCTGTTTACGTTTCGTTAATGCAACGTTTGTTTTTTGTCGATATTTTTTTTCTTATGATACCAGATTCTGCGCATATGATTCACTGGTAATTTGTCTACGATTTCCTTGTAAATGTGTCTCTGTACTCGGGCCGTTGTGTCAATGCTGCGTAAACGACTGCAAAGCGGTGTCCACATGGTACAAATCGTGTGCACCGCTTGCTGCGTTGACCAGGCGCTATAAAATCCACCGCCCTTTCCACGTCTCACAAACAAACCACCTTGACTTTGATACCGCCAACATGGCTAGTCCTCCTCCCAATCCCGATACGAGAGAGCTACCTTACGGTTGGACACAACAGTATAACTGGGAGTCTGTATCCATTCCCTTCTCCTGTCTGATTGTCGCTGATTATCTTTATCTTCCTTCCTACACAGATACAGACAATGGTGTGTCATCGGAGCATCCACTGTCAACTTGGGCCGACTTTTCTCATTGCGATTCGTTTAGGTTCTATGTGAACACCCGTGAGCATCCGCCGCGCTCCTCCTGGGAACATCCCCTTGGCCCCGTGCCGCAGAACTTTGCACCCCCGCTCGGTCCTCCTCCCCCTGATCGTTCCTACAACCGCTCCCCATACGCCTCGCCCCAACCCCAGGGATATGGCGGATATTATGGTGGAGCTCCTCCTCAGCAAGGCTACTATAACAATGCCCCTCCAGGTGGATACGGTGCCGCACCAGGTGTGTGCATCGTCCGCTCAAGCTTGACGTTCGCTAACGTCTAGATTACGTACTTGGCCAGCTTATCCAGAGCAACGAGCTGTTTACGAGCAGCCCAAACAGCAGCGTAAAGGACCCGGCATGGGAACAGCTCTCTTGGCAGGTTTGTGAAGGCAATACTGCATCGCAATTGAAGCTGACTTGAATTTCGGAGCTTAGGTGGTGCGGGCCTAGTAGGTGGTGCCCTTTTGATGGATGCCTTTGAAGATCATAACGAGCGCGAGAGAGAGGAGGGGTTCCAGGACGGTGGGTACTGGCTTGATGTACCATTTGGTCTCTCAATTTTTTTTTGGCAGGTTACCAGGATGGCTGGCAGGACAATCAAGCGGACAACTGGGATAATGGCTGGTAAATTGATGCTTCGCATCATCCATGTCGTACCGACTACAGCGGTCTTTCATGAGCTCTCTTTTCATCCCACTTGGATTTGTAGTACGTATATGAGAATGTGACCTTCAGATTGTCATCGAATGCGTCCCTGAACTGCTTTTGCGTCTTGTGACCCGTGAAGCCTGGGCGCGAGGTGTTTGAAGCTACGGTAAATATTGGGAGGTCTGAAATCTTGGTGGCCCCGGGCTGGACGCACTCGCCTCTCGTCTCTTGTGGCAGCATAATCAAATCTTTACCCTTTGCTTTTCGCGATCGGAAGGTTGGCTAACTGGGGACTCCACCATGGTAGAGCCCGCGGTTGGAATTGAAGGTATTGCTGCCAACTTATTGGCCTGCTACCCCCACGTCGGCACTCCACGTTAAACACAACATTTGAATCATCACAGTTCACAAATGTTGGTTTTAACTCAATAGATGGATTTGCAAGTTGAACAAGTACGTCGTCATAACCGTCGAATTCGCTCTTGTTGCACTAGCTGTCACTTGCTGAGGTATGGCGAAAGCAGGCCATCGAAGACGGCGAACCTCCATCAGCGTCCCGGCCCGGGAATATGACGATTAGGTGGAATTAGCTTTTAAAAGCACTAGTGCGGCTGCAAGGGCCTACTTGAGAGTGAGGTTATTTCTGTCGCACACTGACAAGTCGTATTTTACATCACATCTCGGGTTTCCTGCCAGACGAACAGTGATCATATAAATAATGCGAGCAGATGAGCCACAGTTCAGTTGTCTTCAGCGCTTTGAGACAGGTTGCTGTCCTTTGTTTTTCCTAGCGTCACCTCAACCCACTTAAACCCCTATTCGCAATGCTCTATAAATCTTGTTCTCTGCGAACTCAACACTCGCATTCACGTTGATTGGAACTGAGTACACGTGGAGTCTGAACTAAAGCCGCGGAACAATTCGCCTTGGTTAGGGCATTGTGTTTGCTCCGCAGATATACTCTGACGATATAATGTATAATGTCACCGGAAAGAAGACTACGGGCTTGGAATCGTCAGGCTCGGGGCGCCAACAGGCCTTCTCAACTTTGGCGACAATGTCGAAAGTTTTGTTGCTGCAACTCGTTACCACCCCAGTCGTATCAATGGAACTCCGTCTTTTAGCAGATCAACTTCCTTACCGTGACGTGAAGTACCGGATCCACCAGGAATGCCCGTCTAGTTCAAGCCCCATTCATCCGCTTTGCAGTATCTTTATTACCGACGAGGGGTCGTCGTGGCCACGCCCTCCGCTTGCGTCGTCTTATGAACGATCATCCGATGGTATTTGGGACGCCCTGGAAGACAGTGTGCACTTGCAGCATCTCTTATTGAATCACGAGCATACCCGACTTTATTCCCTTACGAGCAAGGGAACTTTGACGAACCTCACTGGTATCCATCGAAGCGTCAAGGATCTTAGTTCCGAATCTGCAGTGCATCGCCAGCTGACAGTCGCAAGTATTAAAGCGCCCCATGAACTTGACACCTCTGCCCTGGCGAGTAGATGTGTATATCGCTTATATGCTAGAGGAGATACTCTTCTCCCACAAAGACGAAACCTGGCAGTCCGTGGGTACAAATTTGGATTAATGTCAACTTTGTGCAGCCGAATGTTCACTTTACCACTGCGGGCCAAGGTCTGTCGTTGTTTAACCCACCAGACAGGCCTGACGGGGATTGACTGCCAGTATCAGTCACCCCACGTTGCGATCAGTGTCAGCCTTGTGCTTAGTCTTACACAACGGGTGCCATCATTTCGTTCTTGGCGACCCTTCTCTAACACGCCCTTATCAGTCATTCCCCGGTTCTCCGGTGTTCTAGCCGGTAAGGGTTTCGTGCGAGCCTCTTTCACTTTATCTCACTACCTCCGCCGCTAACCAACGAGGGCTCAATCAGCTATTGCGAATTTTTCTACTTCTAGCAGGATGAGTGCACAGGCTTATATCCTAACCCTGTGGAATTCTATATTCGACAGTTTTGTAGAAAAAAAGTGGCAATGATTCTGCGTGTCTCAGATGCGGTCAAGAAAGGGCAACTCAGAAGGGACAAGTTACCGTTCACCTATCAAGATGATTGAAGATGACTCGAATGATACCAGTATCGATGCTCTTGTGACGCTTCATATCTTGACACGATGGGAGGACCCTTGAGTTTACCATCAGACGCACATAGTGC
>JBBPTS010000073.1:2210-46296 GCA_038094235.1 Fistulinella staudtii | reverse complement strand
CCTGGTCCGCAAAATACGACTGCTCTATCGGACATGATATCTAAATCGAAGCAGAACTTCAAGGTGATCCGGTGTAACCTTGGCTCGTTTAATCACTCTTTCTCACATTTGCTGTCCAGGACTGCGGTTTACTTGGGAACTTTCTCGAGAACCAGGACACCCCGCGCTGGCATAATTTATCTGTTGACCCACAAAGTCTTTAGTAAGAAATCAGCTTCCTCTGTTTTTTAACTTGTCTGATGGCACTAGCAATGCGATGATGTTCAATTTCATGTCAGACGGGTGACTCGTTTCGTTTCTCACTTATTTTCCTTCCTAAGGGTTCGTCATAGCATACCAATCGTGTACTATGGGCAAGAACAAGGGTTCAGTGGAGGTGCAGACCCGGTACGAATGGCCCCTCTTTCTCTCCCATTTTCGACCTGCATGATTTCCAGTGGAATCGTGAACCACTATGGACTTCCGGATATGCTAATACTACCGCATACCGATTGATATCGACGGTGAACCAGGTAACGGTAACATTACCTATCATGTCTGCAATCGTTACCCCCATCAAACCTGTTGCAGTTTCGAAACTTTTTGGTGAACACCACTGGTTGGATCAACTCTACCATGCAAGTCCTCGCTTCGACGGAGGCTGGCATTGCAATAATGAAGGGCAACGTGGTATCGGTTTTAACCAACATCGGATCTCCAGTATGTGTGCAAGGATACTTGACGTAAACCCAAGCTCTAAGATATCTTGCAAGCCTAAAAATGCCAGTGTTCCGGTGTACACGCCGTACCCACCAGACACGGCACTCATCAAGTGAGTCCTGTACGGCGCAACCCCTATGGCCAACATATGAAATCTTGATATAGTATTATAACCTGTGCTCAATGGCCTGTGGGCAGTAACGGCACGATCCAAGTGGAATATATTCTCGGTGGGGTCCCGGTAATTCTTATTCCGATGAACGATCTTGAAGGGTCAGGTTTATGTGGGTACAATACTCTCATATCGGGCTCGCATGGCACTTCTAGCGCACAAGTATCGCATCATTTCTTGGTCGGTTTTAGAGGGGTGCTCCTATCATTCATTTTAGCCATTTGGCTGTTCATTATGTATTAAATCTGCGCAATCGATCCAGGACCCTTTCTTGTTCCTCGGACTCCTCGCACGAGGTGGATAGCTGTATGAAAACGGATTAGAGACATTTACCAGAGACATGCATCATTTTGACACTGGCTCGTTTAACCCCACCGGTTTAAGTTCCCAAGAAATTGTTCAACGGATTCACGAATGCCAGCACACCGCGGGCTCGCGGCTCGTATTTCGTACGCCTCAGGGGCAAGTCCCTCGAGATGCTGCACGGACTTACGAATGGACGCCATAAACAAGGTATACGACTCTGCTCACCTTGATACGACGCTCTGGAATTGGGTGCGTGCGTAAAAGCTCAAAACTACCCAATCCGCCAGTCTCACTGGCTTTTGCTAATCGCATATGCATACTGCGATCGGATGTGAGCAGATTGACACGGCAAAGTTGGGGAAGGAGCTGACTCCACTGCAGACTGTGGGTCGTAGCATGCTCTGGCAGCGATGCGCATACCGAGTGTATCGGCTGTTGTTATTTCCGGTTAGTTTGACGAATCGGACTACCTATCACGAGCATCATCCTCACCTTCTAGTTCCTGGGTTCTCGAATTGGGTAGTTTAAATAGGAGGTAGTTTAGCATTCTAGCCACGCCAAAATCGATGCCAACCGCTTGTAGCAAGATTGCCAACAGTATCAATATTTTAGAGCTTGAGTAGCGTTCAGACGCGTGGCGTGCGACTCGAAGGACGTCAGAAGCGTCGAGGGAAAGACAAGTAGCATTACCAGCATGCCCTATTTCTGAACCAGAGCTCAATAATTCAAACGTAACGAGAAAGCGAAAGCACGCACCGTGGCTGACGACGGCTGCCAGTCCCGCCTCATCCTTGCAGACAGGGAGAATTCCAGTGAAGACGACAATGGTACCTGAATAAAAGGATTCTGTGGCTGTAATAGTGGGTTCCCGCATCGCATACCGAAGCTAGCTAACGCATTGACGATTTTGGGGTCGTTGACGACGAGCAAATTCCACACTCTTCCACTCTTGTCCGGGGAGGTGTGGTCATCGTGGGAACGCGCCGCAGCAAAGGGATCGTCGTGCCAAAAGCCATCCTCATCCACGGGGGACTTGCGAGGACTGGTAGAGTGGAGAGTTCCGAGGTCGGATGCCTCTAGGAGGTCAGAAACTACTCGATGGACATGGCGCGTTATAGGGTGATGGGTGGGGAGTATCTTTCCTTCAAAATCCGATAGTAGCGACGTGTAGGAGGCTTTCTCTAGCTTGGCTTCAAAGTTGGGACTTATATCCATAAACCTCCACCTTCCCGTTTCTGGCACTTGCTCGAGGCTATGAAGAGTTGGGGTTGGTGAACAATATGGGGAACCGGTAGACATACTGCGCAACATAGTACACCACGCCTGCAGCGGTGAGGAAGGCAAATATCTTTACGACCTTGTCTCGATCTGGGCGAGAACCGGGATGGACGTAGGGGTTAGAAAATCGCGTGTACTGGACCTGCAAACGAGAGGATATGGAGAACTGCCGCTGGTGATGCCGGTGAGATGAGCAAGATGGCACCGAGACACGCAATGGGCATAGTACAGAAGAAGGACGACATACGAAACGGAGTGCAGCTGCAGTAGGATGAGACATGGTCGTATTTACCGGCGGCGGTGTCAGGACCACATATTAGCAGTCTCGTGACTGGTCCCACATGAAAATCAACTTGGGTTCACACAGTCGTTCAACTTGAACTTGTACTACTAACTCCTAGGGACACCATATGTCGCTCTCTTCTTCTCAACGCGCTGGTCCATCCACACGGCCACGACATCTCAGAATGTCTAGTTCAACGTCGCTGCCACCCCCTCCTTCGTCTTCTCAAGCTGATTTCGACAGTACCGATCTTCTAGACTCCTTGAGTGAAATCACCCTCGACAGCAATCTGGATCAACTTAGCACATCGTCTGCAACACTGTTCTCTCGTCGCGTTTCCCCTTCTCTGTCCCCCATCCAGCCCTCCTCTCACACGTCATCAGAGCTCGATCTCTCTGCGCGACTGTCAGCGTCACGTCCATTCCGCCCCCTCTACCCGCTACGTGAGCCTGGTCAAATGACAGCTCAGCGCACGCAGCGGCTCCGGGCTCGCACTGCTGCCATAATATTGTCCATACCTGCCACATGCGAAGATGCCATCGATGAGCCCGAACCAAACGGGATCATCGAAGCTCCGCCGGGAGTCCATGCATCCAAGCTAAGGCGCGTTGCGGGCATCCGTGACCTTCGCCGCGCCTTCCGTGATGACAGACCCAATATTTTCTCACCAAACTCGCTGGGGCTCTCAAAGGTTTGTACTAAATGTCTCCGTCGTCACTACGTGTGTTCAACCCGCTGTCTAGGCTTCATACGAGCTTGGTAGCCTCGTCAATTCAACAGTGCACTTGTCTCCTTTGACTCCTCGCTCTTCACTACGTACTCTAGTGGAATTTGGTCGGCGCCAGAGCTCAGGCGACCTGAAAACGCTATGCGGTTCAACAGTCAGCTCTGCAACCATCACTTCTCGATTCACCGCCAAAATCCGTTCTGCTTCCGCCTCATGGTCCTCGCGTAATCACTTGCCCACGGATACCTCACAGCCTATCACCCCGATAAAGCACTCTATTCAGAGCCCATCGAAAGCTCAGCTACACCAGTATATATCATTGTATCAGGACGTCCACCCACCTCTGTCTCCTACAGATGGGGTCTGGTCGTGCGCCAAAATTTCTCAGTCGGCCGTCAAGCGCGCCGCTCGACGTGGCCATGCGCCAAGACGCGTTTTTAGTCACCCGATAGCTGTGCTATCACCATCCCGACAAGTCTCTTCAGATTAATGAGTGTTTACGAACATGCCACCCACCCACGATCTACTTCGCACACTCGTTAATGTGTACACGGATATATGTTCATCGGAGGTGTGACCCATATGTAGCATTAGCTTGGCAGACAGCAGCGCTGTCAGGGTGCGGCAGGTCGGATTATCATAGTTGGTCGGAATCAAATTCCTACATGTTGCTCAAGGGTGAGATGAGGCACGCGTGTGCCAACCGTAGATGAGCACGAACATGAGCACGAGATCCCGGATGACCATCCGCAGGACGAGTCATTTCCACTTGACCGGATGTGAGGGTAATCTCCAGTCGATGAGGTGTGTCGTCACGTACACGTGCGTGGTCGCTACCCACAGAACGTTGAATCGATATCCATCTACGTATCACATCTCCAAGCAGTGAAAACACGCCATCCGCATGGCTGCCAAGCTACCCAATGTGCGCCTGTTTCAGATCTCTCAGCACGCGTTATAACACGCTTTGCTACACAGGACGACGCACGGACGTCCAAGGAACGGGGGGAAGAAGCCAGAGACCGTCCCAACGAAAAGGTGCTACATCATATCTCGTCCTCGTGGTCCCAGTTGCGGTGCCAGCTCCCCCGCCTACTGCGATCGTGACGTTGGTCGACTGACCGGATCAGATACAGGCACGAGAGTCTCGTCACTCTGCTGCTCGGCAACCCGAGAACGCCAGCAGCACAGCAGCTCCAAGAGCCGAGCATGATTTTGAGGGTGGCTTTGGTGGCCAGGAAGACCTTGAGGATCGCTATGCCACCACAAGCGGGGAGCACTAGGGGATGATTACCAGCACAACAAATTAGAGGTATCTATGCCATGTGTAGCCTCCAGTGAGTCAAGGTAAATGAACATAAGAATATATGGGTGCGGCAAGTGTGGATAATAGTCCAGTCTGAGCGTGCCAAGAAAATAGAGCCACCAGCATCCATGAAAACCATTGTCCTGCAGGATAAAAAATCAACGTCGGTGCTGTAGCCCTCGAGGACCACGTGTCGTTATGCCACCACTCTTGCAGAGAGGCAACGGTGGTGTTGCGCTGGGACCAATCCAGGGATCGAGGTAGCTGCACGTCGCAATGCCAACCATCCCTCCCGCAGTGTCCGAGGGATTCTGCCATCCCACCCCCGCACTCGCCGTTGTGACGGACTTTCCAGAGGTCAACGTGAAAGTAGGTGGTGGCAACGTGGCGACAGTGCCAGTTGGCGTATATGAGGGGAGGGAAGTCACCGCCCCAGCATTACTGATGGTTGCAGGTGGCCAAGCGTACTCTTGGCTGACGGACGCCGCGATTTGACCAGCACTGACTCCACCAGTCTGCCAGGGTTGAAGTGCTGCGACCAATGTACCTTGATTTCCGCATACTCCCAAGGCTGTGCGGGGGTCCTCCGGCATCCACCCGTTTTGCAGCCCAAGAGAATACGACCATTGCGGTGCTTCGACAACACCTGTGATTGAAGAAGCACCAATTTTCCACGTCCAGAAAAACCAATTCTGTCATGTATCCTTTGTGACGGACTGGCTCAGGTACAAGATGGACCACCTACCTGGAGAGCATCCATACTCGCCATCGCGAAGTCCTTGATGCCCGTCTTCATCGTGGTGTCCCAACTTTGCCAGTCTGTCCAAGAGGTGCAACTACCCATAACAGGCCAGTTACCGCTGTAACTCCCCTCGTAACGGGTACCGTCGCCTACGCCATTCACCCATAACCCACAATCCGTCACAGCATTGCTGAATTCACCTGCGGCGGTGAGGCCGAAAGCAGACATTGATGTGTTGAAATTCGAAGCCCATGTATTGCAAGGGGTCTGGGCATACGATAACATCGAGGCGTTAGATTGTTCGCCAAAACAAATGTACGAATGATCATCGAGCGCGATGCGATCAGCATTGGGCAAGAAACCAGCCCACTTCGAAAGGTCGAGGAACCCATCATGGAAGGATATAAAAGGGCCATTTCCCTTCCCTATACCAGACGCCATTCGGACGTTTTGATACGCTTCGAAATAGCTAGCAAGAGCGTCAGTTTGAGAGATGTTCTATTCAGTGATCTTTATCACTAACTATCTTGATAATGCATCTTGACCAACGATAGGTGCTTGAGGTTCATTAGTGACGCCAAACATCACCACAACGTCGCGATATTCAGGCTGGGAGATGAATTCAGCAATTATCCGAATGTAATCCAAGGAACGCTGTGCATTTGCCAATCCCATTGGTCCATTAAGCACGTTGACAGAGCCGAGCTTTCCCGAGTGGTTCCAGCCATTCTGACTGCCGGGAAGAGTGTGCAGGTCAAGATTGATACGAATACCATATTTACGAGCCCACTGAATTGCCTTTAAGAAGTATCTGGTGTCTTGTCAGAATAGGAACATCAAGTTTTATTGCAGAGCTTACTTCCAGGACGTTTTGGCGAGAAACGGTTCGCCAGAACGAGTCTCGATAGCCCAGTATGGAAGAGGGATTCGGACAAAGTTGAGCCCAGCACCTGCAATTTCGGCAAAATCTTGTTCTGTCTATCGAGAAAGTAAGAGACAGGGGTGCATTGAGTGCGGTAGATGTGATCCTACAATGAATGTCTGATAGTGAGCCTCTAACTGGCCAAGACCGCCATTGGTAGTGTCTGCCACCATGGCTTCGCTCAGGGTCCATTCGTCAACTGCCTTGGGCGACGTATTTTGATACTTTTCGTAAAGGGCGGGTGCACTATACACAAAGTTACATGCATGGATCAATTGGATAGAGTCAAACTTGCATAAACTACGAAACTGATGTTAGTTAAAACTACCCCATCGAATATAAAACACTCACCGGTTCTGTTACGAGCCAGCCGCCGAGGTTGACGCTAAAATGAGACAAACTTGTCAAACCAGGAAAGTGACGTTCTAGAAGGCAACCAACCCGAAAATCCTATCAGTACCAAAATTAAACGTTTGATTGAGCGGGGGTGTCCAGGAATTTGGCTGAGCACCATTGTTAAATGGATCATTCGGATCCCAGTACCATATTCCACCGAAAGAATTAACATATGTGAAAGTGGTCCCATTCTCGGTAGTAACGGTACTGCCGTTCCCTCCCGTCACCACTGCGGGATTGTTTATAGAACCACTGGGTGTCGAATTCGCGGGGCTTGTACTACCGTTGGTATTCGATTTTGGCTTGACAACCCCAACGTAGACAGATGCGGCAACAACAAGGACGATGATGATCGCTGCAGTGATGGACCCAAAGATGATCATACGACGACGTTTTGAAGCGGAAGATGGTGAGAAGTAAGCGGTGCGTTTTTCCTCTAGATAACGGGGGGATCCAGAAAGGTCAAATGTTCCCAGATCATCCTGGTAGCGGTTGGAACCTGGGTCAACACCATCCGGCCGAAGTGCATAAACGGAGGAACTGGGAGCGGAGGGCACGGTATGGAAGGTATTATGGGATGTGAACGAATCGCGGGGCTCGCTGGCGCCTTCTGAGTAGATGGCGGTAGGCCGCGGCGAGGTGGGCATGTCTGGTGAAATGGGGGTCAGTTCGAGGGCGGAAGTCAAGGTGAAGGGATCGTGGTGCGGGAGTGGGTCGTAAGGAATGTGGGGGACATGTGTACTACCGGTCATGTCGTGAGGTAAACTCGAGCCAGGTGGATCCCGAATTGAACCGGGGACGGCTCAGAGCTGACATGGCCACAAACAACTTGGACACCTTCGTGGCGCGTGTTTTCCTCGTCATACGTCACGTGACAAATAGCAGCACATGATCTAAACACGACCCGTCACGTGATTCACATTGAACGACCATGACCCGATCCCACTCTGCCCGCACCTCCAAGCGCAAGACGTCCAAACAGAAATCAGCACGCCAACTCCAGCTCACTCAACTCCACTTTGCCCTCACATCCTCCGTCCTCAGGACATGCACATTGTGCGCCCTCTCCTACACAACCGGCGCACCCGACGACGAAGCCCTGCACCGCTCTCATTGCACTCGAGTACAGAAAGGCATGGAGTGGGGAAGGGAGGAGGAGCGCGAGGCCTTCAAAGCAGCCGTGCTCGAAGTTGCCACCAGCGTCAAACTTAGGGACGGCTCAAAGGGCCGGATCGTTTGCTTCCCCGCGACCGTCGGCGGAAAGATCGGAACAAAGGTCGGCCCATCCCACCGTCTGCACTCCCAGGCTGACAGTAACCTAGCTCGCCCACTTGTTGGAAACAATCAATTTAGCCCTGGCATCTCCGCCATTGACGGACTCTACCCTCAAGTGCTCCAAGGCGTACCTCTTCCTTGTTCCTGCAATCTCCAATCCACATCGAGAAAAGATTGTTGGATGCGTCATTGCC
Source organism: Fistulinella staudtii (assembly GCA_038094235.1). Taxonomy (NCBI): domain Eukaryota; kingdom Fungi; phylum Basidiomycota; class Agaricomycetes; order Boletales; family Boletaceae; genus Fistulinella; species Fistulinella staudtii. The sequence continues at coordinate 37,996 of JBBPTS010000073.1, read as the reverse complement.
CAGCGCATTTCAACTGCTATGGCGATCGCGGCGCCGGACGCCACGACATCGCTCGATGTGTCAGGCTATCATAATAATGCCGGGCACCATCCCCTGGTCGCTGTCGATATCAGCACCGGCTTATTTTGCCACCCAAACCCACTACCCACCCCGCTAGGTATACCACGGTTGTTTGTCCCCTCGGCACATCGCCGTCAGGGCATTGCAACGCACTTGCTGTCCGCTGCAGCGGCTACGTTTATACATGGATGTCCCCTCGACCCTACTAGAGGCCAAGTCGCCTTCACACAACCAACGGCAGCAGGGTCTGTTGTAATGGAAAAGTGGGGAAAAGGTTTTGTTCGCATCTACGAAGAATAGACCGCTAACGAGTGTCAAGGTGTTTTAGCTGTGCAGAGACATTGACACTTATGTGGGGGGTATCTTTTTACCTTATTAATAACATCACTCGATCTGCTCAGATGAGTTTCATATCTGGACCTCAAATACAAAGTTGCTTAAGAAAAGATCCTAGAACACGATATGCTTGGAACATGACTACACTAAGAGAGCAAGTATATAGAAATCGACGCCCAAATTGAAAGCCTCGTGTGGATCTAAGTGCGGCAAGCGGTAATCTAGATGGGGGCAAGCTCGTACCGTACAACCTCATACTCCTTCCAGTTAAATCTCGACGTTCGTGCTGCTGGGCAGCTTGCTTGGAGGTGGCACAAACGTCTGCTTTGCCAAATTATCAGCCAACGATTACAGAACAAGGGTGGAACTATACTCGCCCTTGCCTTGATACCACCAGTACTGGGCAATCGCGTCGCACCATTGCTGAGCCAGGCGTCCACTTCCGCGGCCGCACCACGGCCCTCACTAAAGGCCATGAGCATCTGGACTAATGCAGCATAAAACCACTCACTTGATACCCCAAACGATGAGAGATTGTCCACGGCGACAGTCGCCAGCAGCAAAAACACCCTCAACATTGGTCGAATACTTCTGTAGGGCGCGTCAATCCATGTCCGAGTCTCTTTCAATCATGCCTACTTTGTTGGGTGTTTGGACATTCGAGCGACCATCTTGTTTCACGCCAAGTGCATTGATGACTTCGGATTGAGGCCCGAGGAAGCCGAGAGCAAGGAAGACTAGTTGGCCTGGGAAGAACTTCTCCGAACCTGGGATTTCCTCCATCTTCCAGCGACCTCCGGAATCTTTCGTCCACTCAACGCGGACTAGGGTGATCATGAACCAGTTAGACGACAGCTATAATCTCCCCAAAAAATACATACTTGTATTCAACCCCTTCAACTTTCCGCTCTCATCCAGAATAAATTCTTTAGTAGAAATGCAGTATTCGCGAGGATCTGATAGCAGTTAGGTTACGAACACGCCAGAACCGCATGACTCACCATTGCCGAAATGCGCTGCCACTTCTGTGTGCCCATAATCCGTCCTGAAGATCCTGTATCCACGCAGATGATCAACCTCCGTATAAATAGAGTGGTGTACAACTCACCGAGGCCATTGTGGCCATGGATTATCTCTTCCACGAGATCCAGGCGGCTTTGGCAATAACTCAAAGTTCGTCACAGATTTCGCGCCATGGCGCATGGCTGTACCAATACAATCATTACCGGTATCACCCCCACCGATCACGATGACATCTTTTCCTCTTGCATCAATGTAACTGCCATTTTTCAGCTCAGAGTCCAGAAGTGATTTCGTGTTGAGCTGGGATGAATGAGTAAAAGTACAACAGTACGGTGACGGTGACGGAAACCAGCCTACCTGGAGAAACTCCATGGCAAAGTGGATCCCATCAGCATTTCTGTTGGGGATCTTCAGATCTCGTGGCCAAGTTGCGCCAGTGCAGACGGCGACGGCATCGTTTTCTTCATACAGGGCCATTGCGTCAATATTGACACCGACATGGGCGTTTGGAATGAACGTCTTGTATAGTGTCAGAAACGAAGAGGGAAAACATATTCAAATTACTTACAACGCCTTCAGCAGCCATGAGGTCCAGCCGTCGCTGCACAATCGCCTTGTCAAGCTTCATGCTAGATATGGCTCAGTATATGCGACGGGGCGTGGCTCCAAAGTACTTACTTGGGAATACCGTACATCAGAAGGCCACCCATGCGATCATTGCGGTCGTATACAGTGACAAAATGACCGGCCTTGTTAAGTTGATCAGCGCAAGCGAGGCCAGCAGGACCTGATCCGATGATGGCAATCTTCTTGCCGGTACGAAATGCCGGTGGGTTAGGGGCCATCCAACCCATTTCAAAGCCCTAAATTGCAGAATTCAGCATGTGAAAGGTGTGTCCATGACCAACTGCCCACCTTGTCGATGATAGCACACTCAATGCTCTTGATGCCGACAGGCTGTTCATTAATCCCCAAAACACACGCGCCCTCGCATGGAGCGGGGCAGACGCGTCCTGTGAACTCGGGGAAGTTGTTCGTCATAAGGAGCCGGTTCAATGCATCTTTCCACTGCCCCTTAAACACCAGATCGTTCCATTTGGGAATGATATTAGAAATCGGGCATCCAGACTCTGACTGACAAAACGGAATGCCACAGTCCATGCATCGAGCGGATTGATATTTGAGCTCGTTTTCCGTAAGACGTGTGGAGATCTCCTTCCAGTCTTTGACTCGCTTTCTGGGTGGTCTGTAGGCTTCGTTAAGTCGTTGGTACTTCATGAAACCGCGAACTTTATCCAATTTGTGAAGCCGCTGTTTGGTGGCCGATTCGTCAACGAGAGAATCTTCGATGTCACTAACGGAAGGTTCATTGCGTTTGAAGTGGTTGGGAACATTCTGATTAGGCTCCTTGGGGAGCAAAATGTCTTGAAGACCCTCCGAGGCGAGGTCGACCTGGCTAGCGGTACGAGAAGGGACGAGATCAACAACGTTTAAGCGGATCTTCTCCTCCTTCTCTTTTGCAGCTTGCTCTTCCAGAACGCGTTTATAATCGAGAGGCATGACACGGACGAAAAGTGGAAGGAGATGATGGAAATCGTCCAGAACGTGATTGGCGACCTCAGAGCCGGTATAATGACGATGGTCCTCGATAAGGCTACGCAGAGCTGCGATCTCCTTGGGATCTGTAACTTTGCCGAGCTCTACCATTTCCATGTTAACTTTGGATGCGAATGTGTGGGCCGTATCGAGAACATAAGCTATTCCTCCACTCATTCCTGCAGCGAAGTTGCGTCCTGTGGTACCAAGGACTACGACCCGTCCGCCAGTCATATATTCGCAGCCGTGATCTCCGGTGCCTTCGACAACAGCATTTGCACCAGAGTTTCGAACAGCGAATCGCTCTGCAGCGACGCCTCGAATGAATGCTTCACCTGACGTCGCACCGTACAGGCAAACATTCCCTATAATGACGTTTTCCTCCGCTTTGAATGTCGACTGCTTTGGAGGGTAAACAATAAGGCGTCCCCCAGATAAACCTTTTCCAACGTAATCATTCGCGTCGCCTTCTAGTTCGATCGTGATCCCAGGCGCGAGGAACGCCCCACAGGATTGGCCTGCGGACCCGCGCATGCGAATGTGAATAGTGTCCTTGGGCAGACCATCTTCGCCATACAATTTGGAGACACGATGAGAGAGAGAGGTGCCAAGGGCACGGTCTGTGTTTGTCACTTCACACTCAATGTGAACAGGAAGACCCTTGGTGAGTGCGGGTTCCGATTCATCGATGAACTTGTTGTCGAGGCGGATATAAAGCTTGTGGTCTTGCTGACGTACACGGTATGTGGCGGCGCCTGGGCGCATCTGCCACGCAGGTTTAAGTACAGCAGAGAGGTCAAGATTGGCTGTCTTGATTGTGCGGAGTTTCTCGTCAATCTTTAGCATATCAGCTCGTCCAACCATCTCGTTAATAGTGCGGAACCCGAGCTTCGCCATAATTGAACGAAGATCTTCGGCGAGGTAATAGAAGAAGTTGATAACCTGCTCAGGCTGCCCCGCAAATTTCGCCCGAAGTTGAGGATCCTGAGTAGCAATACCAACAGGGCACGTATTCACTGCGAAGACAGTGGATAAGAAATGCTGCATAAACAAAACGGATGCTTACGATGACATTTGCGCATCATTATGCAACCCATGGCAATGAGAGGCGTCGTAGCAAAGCCCCATTCCTCCGCACCAAGCAAGCATGCGATTGCTATATCACGACCGGTCCGGATCTGTCCGTCCGTTTGAACGGTTACGCGGCCCCGGAGGTCGTTCAGAACGAGAGTCTGATGCGTCTCTGCAAGGCCAAGTTCCCAAGGTAAACCGGCATACTTGATACCAGTCCAGCGAGATGCACCAGTACCACCATCGTGACCGGAAATTAGTATGTGATCTGCTTTCGCTTTTGTGACGCCGCTGGCAACGATACCTACACCAACTTCTGAGACAAGTTTCACCGATACGCGCGAGCGAGGATTAGAGCATTTCAAATCGTAAATGAGCTGCTTGAGATCCTCGATAGAGTAGATATCGTGGTGGGGCGGGGGGGAAATGAGGCCAACACCAGCGGTTGAGTGACGAGTGCGGGCAATCGATCCCGAAACCTTGTGGCCCGGAAGTTCACCACCTTCTCCAGGCTTTGCGCCTTGTGCCATCTTGATTTGCAATTCGTCTGCATCAGCCAGGTAGTTGGATGTGACCCCAAAGCGACCTGAAGCAACCTGCTTGATTGCAGACCGCATGGTATCTCCATTGGGGAGGACTTGCGACCTTTCTGCATCTTCCCCACCTTCACCAGTATTCGACTTGCCGCCAAGTCGATTCATAGCGACGGCTAGAGTAGAGTGAGCTTCCATAGAAATTGATCCGTATGACATGGCGCCGGTGACGAAACGCCGAACGATTTCATTCCAGGGCTCAACTTGTTCAATAGGAATCGGCGTCGCGCTCTCAAGACGGAAATCAAGAAGGCCACGTAAGTGAACGCGTTTGGCTTGCTCATTCGCATTACGAGCGTATGCGTCGTACGCGGTCTGGTTCTTTTCCCGGACTGCGTCTTGCAAACTGGCGATCCCTGCGGGATCGTTGATATGCGCCTCCCCACCATCTCGCCAGTGATACTCGCCCGATTCCGGCATACCGGGTGGCAGAATAGTCTCTCGGGATGGCCAGCCTCGCTCATGGAGTTCGAAGGCATCGAGAGCTAGCAAATCAAATGTTGCACCTTGGACTCGAGACGCGGTGCCAGTGAAGCAACGTTCCACTACTTCGCTATGCAGACCGAGAGCTTCGAAAATCTGGGCTCCCTTGTACGACTGAAGAGTGGAAATACCCATTTTTGACATAACTTTAAGAACCCCATTGTCGATGGAGTTTCGATAGTTGGCAATCAAATCCCCGACGGATTTGTCGCCACCCTTGATGCTGTAGAAACGTGTCAACCCATATGAAAACATAATGCTGTGTTTTGCCAACTTACAGCCCTTCTCGACCGACTTTATGTATTGTCTCCAGCATCAACCAAGGGCAAACGGCATCCGCCCCATACCCAACAAGAACGCAAATGTGATGAACTTCGCGAGCCTCGGCAGTCTCGACCATCAACGCGACTCTAGCACGCTTCTTCTGCAGGACAAGATGATGGTGGACGCCACCACACGCCACCAGTGCAGACAGAGGCACACGAGACGGCCCAGTGGCGCGATCGGACAAAACGATGACTTTGATGCCGTCTTCAATGGCCTGTGTTGCCTCACTGCATACACGCTGCAGTGCTAGTTGATATCCAGGGATCCCTTCTTCCTTCTCGAAAGTAATGTCAATGGTGATCGATGGCCAGGAAACGTAGGCGGCCTTGAGGTTTTTCATCGCATTCATTTCCTCGAGAGACGTTAATGGAGAAGGAAGAAGGATTCGGTGGCACTGCTCTGGCTTCATCTCGAGAAGATTACCCTCGGGGCCGACGTAGGCTTCAAGTGACATTACGATGCTTTCTCTTATAGGATCTATGGGCGGATTGGTGACCTGAGCGAATAGCTGACGGAAATAGTCGTAAAGGATACGTGGTTGTGTAGCCATTGCTGCAATCGGTGCGTCGTTTCCCATGGAACCCAGGGCTTCCTTTCCGCTCTCGACCATTGGAAGCATAAGAAGATTGAGCTGTTCGACAGTGTAGCCGAACGCGAGAAGTTTGGGATCGCTGCTGAGCGGTGCATCATCGATGACGGGTTCGATCGGGACATTACTACGGATGACGCGCTTAATGATATTTGGAACATGCAGGATATGAGCTTCGACCCATGATGCGAAGTTTTGTTTGGATGCCGTGTTTCGTTTGAGTTCCTTGTCGTCTACAATCCTTCCCTCGAGAGTGTCAACGAGGAGCATGCGGCCGGGTTTTAGACGGCCTTTCTGTACGACTTTTTCTGGGGGAATGGAAACTGCACCAACTTCTGACGCACAAACCATGATGTCCTCATTGCTGACGACAAAACGACATGGCCGCAAACCATTTCGATCGAGATTGGCACCACAATAGCGACCATCGCTAAAGGTGAACAGGGCAGGACCGTCCCAGGGCTCTTGAAGACAAGCAGCCCAGTTATAGAAAGCTCGCTTTCCAGGTTCCATGTCCTCATTCCCTTGCCATGCTTCGGGAATGAGCATCATAACGGCTTCCGGCAACGTGACGACGCCATTTACGACCAGCAGCTCTAGTACGTTGTCAAATGCAGCGGAGTCGGAACCTCCGGTTTCAATGATCGGATAGAGAAGGTCAAGCTGATCACCAAAGTTCGTAGATGAAAGGACACCTTCACGAGCCCTCATCCAGTTCTTGTTGCCCCGAACAGTATTAATCTCGCCTAAAATGGCGCGTCAGATCTTACCTGGCGCTACGTTGAGTGTGATATATACTGACCATTATGAGCGGCCCATCTCATTGGTTGGGCACGATCCCACGAGGGAAAGGTATTTGTAGAGAATCGGGAATGCACCAAAGTAAAGTGGGAGCGATACAGGACGTGATTGAGGTCATGATAATAGTTGTAAACTTGGGGAGGCGAAAGCTGCCCCTTATACACGATGTTCTTCGAGGAGAGTGAACAGACGTAGAAACCCTTTGCAAGCGTACTTTATATACAAGAGAGTCGAAACATGGTTGAGCGAAGTTTACTGGACTGAATGAATGAAAAAGGACAAACATAGTATGAGTAGCATGCTTGCGCAAGACGTAAAGCTGTCGCTCAAACAATTTAGCATCGAAGGGACCATTCTGAGACGCAGTACCATCACCGTAGTGATCGCGGAGAACAACAAAAGGCTGGTAAATCGCAGGTTCCTTGCTGCTGGCAGCAGGACCAAGGATGGTGCCATCAGTGGGGACTTCGCGCCAGCCGAGAACACGAAGGCCTAAACCACTGGCAACATTGCCGAAGATTGCTTGAAATTTTTGAAGTTGGATGGGGTCGTTGGCCTTGAAGAAAACGTTGCCGACAGCATACTCGCCGGACTCAGGGAGAACGCAGCCGATCTCCCTTTCAGCCTCTCGCTTGAAGAAGAGGTGGGGGATGCCGGTCATGACGCCCGCACCGTCGCCATCGCGGCTATCCGCGCCGGTAGCGCCACGATGGGTCATCGCACAAAGCAGCTGACGAGCATCGGATACGATTTTGTGGCTCTGCTCTCCTTTAATATGACAGATGAAGCCTACACCGCAGGCGTCTTTTTCGTACTCTGCGAGATAAAGACCTTGATCGGCGGGAAGAGATTGATCCCAGGAATCAGGATTGCGTTGTACAGCATGGAAGCCGTTGTCTGATAGGGAAGACGTCTCGGAAACGAAAGGGAGCTGGTGCGATACGTCGGGGTATGCCATAGAAAAGAGGGCTGGAGAAGAAAAGTGGGAGATGGCCAAGATGATAAGGAGTAATGCTCCGGCCGAAAGTGCCATCATGCCCCTGGCGGGCCTCCGTGTGTGCCGGCGGGCCTCCGTCAATCCTTTACATAATCACGTCATTCTTTCCTACAACTTGACGGGCGTGTGTGCGGAAATGAGGTCCCGTCCTGGGTGCAAACGACCAGCCAGCTGAGAAAAAAAACGTCCAGCTAGTGGCTTTCCCTCCAGAATACTCCATCTTGTCTCCTAGACGGAAATTACAGTATCGCAAGGGACGCTACATACCCAGAACATTCCCAGACCACCAAGGGACCGCGACAGAGCCTCCCTGGAACTCCACACACAGTAACGTAATAAAAGGAGACCTTACCTTACAGAGGCGAAGGTCCCTCCCCCACGAGAGTAATGCCTTTATGTCCAATAGCCATTGAGCAGGGATGCTTTCCTGTGCCACCCACTTCGTCCCCCAAACGCCTGTTCAATCCTCCAATCCTGTGGCAAAGACCCTCGGAACCGGAATACAGTACTGCATCGCACGCCGGACAACACATGGGGACAGGCTGCCCTTAGTGCATAATGAGACAGATGAGCCTAGGAGGTTTCCGGCTCCTGGTACTGGGCGTGAAGACCCTGGTGTGACTTGTATCAGGAGTCCCCATCCCAACTGGAGGGGAGCATCCCTGCGTGCACGGACTACTCGTCAATGATATTCCCTAACTTGAAGACTTGAGGCAGAGGCTCAAGTCGGGCTTTCCAAAGTGCCGGTAGTATTTACCGGTGCTGGTCTTGCGGCGTTGGAGATTGTACTGTAACCGGACAACGTTTCAGACGAGAGCAATACAGTATGCGGTAATATACATACCACACCGCGGACAGCCGATTAATCCCCTCCGCCGAGAAGTCAGTCGCGGATGAAAATAGAAGGTGACGGAGGTCTCCTTATTGCACTAACGACAAGTAAAACAACCATTGAGCTGTGCCATCAACTGCCATATGTCAGGGTCTCCGAGTGTCTTGGCCAACCGGTGGGCTGACTTGACTGGCACATTCGTCGATTCATCAACTCCAAAAAAGTAATTGCGTTAGCCACATCACAGTCTTCCATCCCAGCCTTGTCAAACAAGATAAATTTGACTTAGATCGCGAGGCACTCGAATTACGGATGACGTTCTCACCAATCCGAATGCGGTTGACTTCCAGAACTCAACACGAGCCAAATTTGATGGACCATTGCAGATAGGTAGCACAAGATGTTCGTCATGAGAACTTCTTCATCACAGCGAAGACAATAACCTTCAGATCACGTCCAAAGATGGGACAGCCTCGTGGAAAAGACCAGAATTGCGACGCGGAGTTTGCATGGTCGGACCAGAACTTCCAAGTTTGAATATGGCATCAGGAGCGGACTCATCTACTTTTACAGGGAAGTTACGCAACTTTGGAGAGAAACCGCCTCGTTGGGGACGCGTGGCTAATCAATGGTGGGTATAAACCGAGGAAGTGGGCATGGAATTAAGTGGCGTATCTCTCCCGATAGGTCGCAACAAACATTGACTGTTCGATTTGAGTCTGAACTAGTGCTAGTTGGCCGGAATCATAGTATCGATGCTCGACCTCGTTTCAACCTAACGATATAGATTCAACATTAACAGTCTCAATAGCGAACGTGCACCTATTTAAAACATTGGTAGATTGGCATGACTTATCAGTTCATTGGAAGTAGAGGGTCGGTACGATGTCATAGATCGATACAAGTGTTTGAATACCTTCCAAGGGCGATTGCCGAAATGACTTCATTCATTTCTGAATCGTCTGGTTACTGGATGGTTCTTCATGTCTAAGATGCGTGTCCGCACTCCTCGGTGTGCAACTACCCTGCCCCGTCGTGAAGCGCGCAACACACTGCAGCTGGGTAGTGTCTTGATGAAAAAACTCACGTTGTAACCGAAGCTAGACGTACCCTTGTGGTGTCCGTTATATTGCCGAACAGTCTCACCAGATGCCATCTCCCAGAGTCGAGCAGTGTGGTCCGAGGACGCTGTAAACCATGTTACACCAAGAATAAACGATCAGTGGTAGTGTCCTACCTGTCACCAGATACGCAGAATCCGCACTAAAAGCACAGTCCCACACCCATCGTTGATGCCCTTGAAGTGTTTTCTCCTGCTTTAATTCATAATTCTGTGATATGGACCATATCTTCACAGTAGTGTCTGCTGAACATGTGGCAAGATACCTAATGAAACTGCATCAGAACACGTGTGAATTGGAACTTATATAGCCTACCTAACGTCGGGGCTAAGAAGAACGCGGGTTATATACTTTTTATGCGCACTGAACTTTGTCACAGCCTGGTATCTTGGAAGCTCAGATTTCTCCTCGTTGATCTTCCAGACATAGCATTTGCCCTATTACGCAAAGGGTGAGCACTAACTCGGACCGCGGATTGCGCCATGCCTTATTATTTCCAGCAACCAAACACGATCCATCAGAAGCTAGGCTAACTGACCTGATAGGCACATCACCGGCAGGGGTCTTAAGATTCCGCATTGGAAAATTGAAAATGTGGTTTGAATACATCAACGCACCAGTTCATGGGAACAGAGATTTTCCGACAGATCCCACTGCTTGATGCACCCGGCCTGGTCGCAGGAGATAAGCTCTCCTTGATTAGGATGGACGCACACATCATTGACTAACCATGCGCGCGTTAGCATCATCATCAGAAGCTATATAATAAGATGAAGCTACCAGGGGCGCCATTATCGTAAGTGCGGTGCACTTGAGTACTTCTGAGGCAACAGGTGATGAAGTCAAGAACTCATGGCCGTAGAAATGGACAAGTACCTGAGGTCCCATATCCTGATAGTGCCATCCTCACTACCGGTAACTAACCATTTACCTTCACTGTGGAAGGAAACGGATGTAACATTCATGGTGTGAGCATCGAGACAGGTTAGCTACCGGTTTGCATACTTCAATAAGTGTGTCACGGATATGCGAAATACCAACCGGGGTGGAGGAAGTGCTAGCAATTTCGTAAATGTACACTTTCTTGTGGATCGCCGCAGCTAGTAGACGCTTGCTATGGACAGAAACGTGAATACGATGCACCACAAGGAAGGGGTCACATTACTCGGGAGAGATGGCAAGGCGATTTACTTGCTAATGACAAACACGGCATGATTTGATCGGCCAGGGTGTGATTGGAAACGGTGCTCACACCAGATTCCCCCGACCTCGCGATGGTGCGAGAGCAAATTCCACTCCAAGCTTCCCAAAATCTGATCTCGTGATCGTAAGAGCCCGTGACCAGGATGACCGACATTCTGGATGTGACCGCTGTAGTGGAAGCTAAAATGAGGGTTCTCGAGAAAGAACGTTGTAGCGGCTTGGTTGCCCGATGGACGGCTCGAATATATGAATTTGGTGAGAATTATTTAATCAGGTTTGTGAGCTCCGCTATATTCCCACTGTGCACTGCTGCCTTGCAACTATTGGCCCTTCATTTACGCCTCGCGTTTCTCTTCGGAACGCTGCACGTGTATGTACATGATCCTCAAGATCCACAAGCAGCTGAGGTCCGCTGACGAGCTCCGCCTAGATATGAAATCTCGGTGGGGCCAGGCCGAGGATCAGGTTCTGTTGATGCAAGGATGGCAACGTGTTCATAATTGCATATGCGTGAATACTCGAGTCCTTGGGGACCTCAGGCGCTATTACGTTCCCTTTCATATTGCCGTTCTGCCTCGACTTTGACGAGTTCATACATTTTCATAACTCACAGCTACCCAAGACATTGTCGCATTTGATTTACTCGTCTTCAAACGCACTCGCGTGACGAATCGTCTCCGTGTATTAATTGAGTTCGGCTATTGGAGTTACTCGCTGCCAGTAGTAATGTGTCATTCCAGTCGTTCTTCACAAACCCAATAAGCGACATTCTTAGATTTCCACACCAAACGACCTCAACCCTTCTGCGAGAAACAAGGCACACCCATTTGGTGGTCCTATCACCGACCACATGCCGATGGCCTGAAGTAATATCTTGGACAGATCCATTTACCCCGGACGCTTATAAGGGAGGGTGCAACGCCGGCCAATGGCACCCTACATCCTTCAGAGCTGCCGTTCCCGGCCTACTATTTTGGCTATGAACGCGTTCCCTGTAGGCTACCTCTTCGCCGTCCGGAATGTTACTGAAGTGGTACTTAGAATGGCACACGAGTTTTCTTCTGGGCATCAGACGGAAACCTCAAATATGCTACTGTACAATCAACAAGCCGTCTAAACGATGTAAGCTGTTCTACTTATGTGCTGCCGTTATGCTTAACAATTTGTAGGGAACACAAATTGCCGTTTTCGTAGTAGATGGAGAAAAGGAATCTCGCAGTTTGCCGTAAGCAGCCCGAAGCATCGCGAAGTTTGATAACAGACACTGACATCAAGGAAACAGTGTCTCCAGCCTCTCAAAAGTGCAATAAGCCAGTCATTATTCAAGCGCACACATCATTTGCATTGTAGATCTCATTAGACACGCTAGAGCCATTGCATGGACTTAACATCCCCCAGTGTATCAATTTGTTTCTCATCGGTCATAGTTATTTATTTGCTTGTAGCCGCGGACTGTTCCTAATACGCATGTCGTGTTTCGTCTTCAGTTCACAGAATACCGTATCAGATGGGTAATATTATTATGGCATGTCTCCAAACCGCATGGTATCCAGGGTTTTGGGAATCGGTACATAAATCCGAATGTGGCACGTTTTCCCGGTCTACTTCATAGGCCCACAGGACGTGATCACTCCCCGGCCGACAGACAAAATGGGGCGAGGGACTCAAGCGAGAATTTGACGACGGGTTCTAGACTGTCAGGTGCGCATGCGAGATCGGGGTAACGGCAGATCATTTGTTGAAGATCGTGGCGCTTGTGTGCTCCCCTCATTCTCGAGGGTTGCTACCCCGAAGGTCGGAAACCGCAACGTCATTAGTATTGGGGTTGATGAGACACCACTCTGCATGACCAATTCAGAAGTACCCTGTCTGCGCTTATATGAATCCCGCTATCCGTTCACATCATGTCCGCGCACTGGTGCAGGAAAATGAAAATGCTGCTGTTTCACGTCCCACTTGACCCTGCAGTAAAAACTGGTTTCACCTCCATCCTGGGATATTCTGTATGCACATGATGTACTGTTGTAGTCAAGAGAGTTCGCGTATCAACCACATCGTCTCCGAGTGTGCCGAAACATTAAAATCTGCGGCAAGGGTTGGGTTGTGGTGTTGCACCCCCGGCTATGCCACATCTCATTCATTCAGAAAACCGCGTGCGTTACGCGTATGGACCTCAGTCTTCCCCACAGTGTCCTGCCTGGGAGTAAGAAGAGCCAAACCACGAGAAACTTCATGCGTACCCTGATCATTATACTGATACGTTGGCCGCACTTCTTGTCAGTCGTAGGAGCAATTGAGTGCCTCCAGCGGTACCGGACATCATCTCTGCAAATGTACTCAGCGTACATATTCACGGCAGATGCTGTGTCCTACCTCTGTAGATAAACACTACCAGAGGGAAGCTCTATATCAAAGCTGTGTGACCCGGTAGGGTTTAAAGATTCCATTCTCAACGTCCTCGTGGTTCCTAGGCTCACACCTAAGATCCAATCACCACTGGCAGATGTATTGTCAATGTGTGGATGAATTTCTCCAGTGGATGCCAGATGCAGCAAGTGCGTTTGTGTACTCTTCGAGGGGTAAAGCGTTCTGAGGCGATCTAGTACTGGAGTTAAGCCTTGAAATTCGGACTCCGGCCAGGATTGAAGGTACATTTCACGATAGTGCCGAATTACATTGTCATAGTGCCCCTTGCGGAATGAACAAGTGACAACGAATGTCCTCAACGTAAATGCTTACCTCGTGGAATGCGTAGTATTGGTCTGGCATAAATAAATCCTCTACTAGCGCATTGTCCGAAATTGGATTCTTAATACGAAAATTCCTCTGGAGTCTGCGGACACGTATGCTCTCAGTTGCGTCCAGTTGGCTCAAGGCCGCAGTGAGTAAAAGTCGTTGCTCTTGGGCATCGAAGAACCGTGAGATAAAGAAAAAGCCATCCAGGAGTAGATTGTTCGCAGTTCCACTTGTCAACTGTCTGGTGGTAGTACTTCGTGCTGATGGAATACATGGAGCAAAGTGATTCCTGATGCCTTGAAACGAAACCAAAGATCTCATGTAGGGACGTAGCTGCGCTAGGGCCCACTGAGTGGCTTCGCATGTGGCAAAGTTGCCGAACTGGAAAATGTTACATAATTTAAGTGAACCTGTCGTCTCAAGCCGTGCATCCACTCTCATATACCATAGTGACAACACAGCACTAGAAATTGGGATTGTAGAGCAGATCAACCGACACGCTGACTTTACGAGCAATGGGCGTCCATCATGAAACCGGTGCCTCATCTTCAGGCCAGGATCAATTGATTGAAGGCACTCCGTTCTATGCTGCTTTGGCTCGTACGACTACGCGAGCCCTTGCCTTGTACTTCTCCCGCCCTGTGAGGCTATTCCGGCCATCTAAAGGCAGGTCCAATGACATGACAATGCAAATCTACTCACTGGCCACAAACTAAGTAACCGGCTGGCACTCACTCCGAGGATATGCAAGTAGCAATGGCGCAACTCTCAACCCTCGATATATGGCTTCACTGATCAAGAGTCAAGGTGTGGTATTCACCCTTGAGAGCGTATCCATATAATCGTGACTCATATTCGTGATGTAGCTCATAGTAATACCTAAGCACTTTCTGCCGCCATTGGCAGCCAATGCGGCGCTGGGCACGGTACTCTGGGTCACTTACACTGATTGTTCCAGTTATCTCCAATCTCGGTTTGGGGGTCACTCGGTGCTGGCAGTTGCACTGTCTGGTGCCGCTGCTGGTGGTATTCAAGCCTTGGTGGCTGCACCTGTAGAAAATGCCAGACTTGTCGTTGAAGGTGGAACCGGAAAAGGATGGTCCCATGCGTGGCAAGCCGTTTTCCGAGGAACACAGCCGACACGCGTCACAAGTAGAGCAGATCAAATCAGAGATGTCAGGCAAGTAAGACTTTGGATGAAAGAAGTCGGCGAAATGGCTGGGCGTGGATGGGCTGGATGGGGATGGGGATGCGGGAAGGATGTCTGCGGTAAGCGATTTCAAGCGGCCGATCAAGGCATTTCATCTGTCCGTTTTTCTAGGGTTTGCCGCATTCTTTACGGTATTCGATATCACTCGAAAAGTAGCAAAGAAAGTTCGGCTCGCGACACATCATGCTCTTGAAAGATTGCATGTCGGGAACGAGGCCTTCGACCGCTCTCACTTGACACGCTTCACACACGCTCTCACACTAGTCTGTGGCGGCATAGTAGCAGGCTTAGCATACGAGACCCTTTGTAGGCCATGGGATGTAGCGCGCCGAGCCGTTACCCTCGAGAGACAGGTTGTAGCACAGTCAGGAAGTCGACGGCCAGCGCTCACTGTCTTGATGGATAAACTTTATGGGGAGGGTATAACATCATTCTTTCGTGAACATTCCGTAGGCCATGCGGAGCTGCATTCCAAAGCTCATCAGCGGATCTCTTCCGCTCTTCGGACACTTGGTCGTGTTGGTCCATGGGGCGTGGGATTTTTGGTGTGGGAGTTATTTGGTCCGGGCTTGGACTGAAAGGTAGATCTAGAAGCATTGTGTTGGAGTTTCCAATGTGAAATCATGGTGATCACCGTGGCATCTTGGTGGTGTTAGCAGCTAGTTCCGGTATGTATATTAACTTGCGTGTTTGGATGGAAGCTTCGGATCTGCATCGCGAATGCTCCACGACCCGTTCTGTGAAGAATGAACCCAGCGCTCCGACGCGATGCCCCTGGACAAGCTCCGTGGCACGCCGGTGGTGCGACCATAACGTACCCCCGTTTTAGACGTCTTTCGATGACGTATTTGTTCGTGCAAGTGAATCCTGCACGTGGCTGTACGCGTTCAACCCTTGTGGCGCTGTTTGCCAAGTCGATAGACAGTGCCATTATTCGATGACGAGTATCCGCTCGAACCTTCCTCGCTGAGAGCCGATGAGCCATAAGGGTTTTTGCTACTCACAGTTTGTTCTTTCAATTCATTGAATCAACCTGGCCAGCCGCAAAAGAAAGACATCATCTGATTTAGTTCAGCTTTTCGTAGACGGGTTTGACTTCTCACTGCTTCTGGCCTCCGTCGATTGGCGGCCCGCTCTGCCAAGTTGAAGATTCTTATTAAACTTAGATATGATGCGGCAGCGATGCTTAGAGTCACGTGTATGGCGGAAATGAGAGTAGACTCGGTACGCTAATAGTGTATTCTTTCCTTTTTCCCTCCCAACCTAGAACCTGTGGCAAGACTCTGCCTCGACTGGTCTGACCACATCGGGCGAGCGGCACTGCAAGTGGAATTAAACTCAGTTGGCGCGAGTGCATGCCAGTGTACTGATCCACTCGCCACATTAGGGTTCAAATCTTGACCCACGCAGGGACCACGTTTTCACGACATTACCACACAGGCTTCTCCATGGTCGTGAAACATTTCTCATCCCTGGCTCGATCTCGAATGAGAGAATATCTCCATCCCCTTGGAACATGTACACACTAATCCTGCAGGTTCTCCCTCACCTGTGGCTGACACCGGATGATCAGTTCCTTGGTCCACACGAATCCCTTGATCAGATGCTTCAAGGGGTCAGATTACTGATAAGCTGTCGGCTAACATCGTTCCGCGGAGCCGGATCAACTCAATGTGTCATGTTTAGTGTTTCACTGGTAGGCGGCACGATATCATGGTTGCATTATCACGTATTGGAGGAAAGCGCTCTCATGCGAGTAAATCCCTAAACGGGGAGATTACGGTCCTTCCGAAAGGGCCACTAGCATCCGAATCGCGGCGATTTCAATGCTTGAGCGAATCGTCATATTTCCTATCATAGCTCGCATCCGTTTTCTGTGGAACGCGTGCTTCGTGAATAGTAGGTGCAATCGGCCAGCGCACAGCACACTCTACATGAGTTTGCTAAAGATAAAACACCATTTTGTGTATCTGATTCTCGCCACTTACATACTATCGAAAAGCTAGTACCATAGTGTAATCAGAAGTTATCAGGTCTAGGTTACCGAATGACAGAAACTTTCACGAACATTCTAGGCGTTACATAAGCTATGGATAGGACAATGTTGATTATGATATATGGTAGATATCTACATATAAGCTTCAAGGTAAAACGGTAGCGAAAACACAGGGTTGCTCAACCGCTTCACCAACATGCCGCCTTGTGTGCGAAAAGGGTGTGGTCAAGAATTTTTATTGGAAGACAACTCCGAGACCAGTTGCCATTACCACCCGGGGGCACCAGTAAGTGTCAACCACGAGTTGTTCGAGTGATAGATCAGTCGCTGAGTCCCAGCTGTTGTGTTTTCAGATCTTTCACGAAGGGCTCAAGTCGTGGTCATGTTGCTCCAGCCACAACAAACCAGTTCTTGATTTCGATGAGTTTATGGCTATACCTGTGAGCATGCTCTTCAGTACGTCCTCACTGCTGGCGATCACTCATAACGCTGGCAGGGATGTGAGATTGGCGCACACACGGAGGCAGCATTACAGGTCGTATCTCAGCTGCCTCAGTCTGCACCCGCTGAGGTTCTCACCATGACGGAATCAAGAGAAGGAAAAGAGGTATACTCTACAGTACAGACATCTAAACTGTGTACACCCGTGCCTCTCGCTACCGCTCTCTCTGCTGAATCCCTTACGCCCTCTTTTCCGGAAGAGAAGGATGATTTAGCCGCGGTGGTTACGCCTGGTACGCAATGCAGACACAAGGGCTGTAACGTAGCTTTCATCAGCGACGCCGAAAATCGCATTGGGGAGGGCGATGGCACTGTTTGTGTTTACCATCCAGCACCAGTATGTGTCTGGTTCCGCACTGCCCCCGAACCCACGCCGGCTTCACGCCCACTGACCAGACAATTTTTTCAGCCCATCTTTCGTGAAGGAAGCAAGGTGCGTAGCCCCGCAAACAATTTACACCGCTCACACACTACTCCATATATACCTTTGTTGATATTTTCGTGATGCGATGTTCAGGGTTATCTATGCTGTAAACGACGAGTTCTGGAATTTGAAGAATTCCTTAAAATCGAAGGTTGCAAAAGGGGCCGCCATGTTTTTGTTGCGAAGCGGAACGAAGAATTGGTGTGCCAACACCCCTTTTATTACGTTTCCATCACCGCCGCTGACCACTGTCCTGATCTGTTTGGGTCCAACAGACTGAACAGTTCACAGAATGCCGTGTAGACCATTACCAGACGCCGAACGAGGTGCACGTGTCCGTATTTGCCAAGCAGACTGACAAGGAGAAAAGTAGGGTAACGATCGAGGAGTCACAGGTCGGTGCTGTCATACGGATCTTATTGACTGACTCACAGTACATGTAGCTTCATTTTGATCTCTATCTTCCTGCTCAGAAGCGGTTCCGTCGGACCATTCATCTCTTTGGTACAGTCGAGCCGGGAAGGTCTTCGTACAAGTTCTTTGGAACAAAGGTGGAGGTCATCTTGAAAAAGCAGGATACCCGAAGCTGGACAGTTCTTGAGAAGACTGTGCGTGATCTTGGAGGCGTCAACTTAACATTTGGAGTTGGGGGTAGAACTGGTACGATTGGCAGCAAGGAGATTATACTGGATGAGCAGAATAGACATCGAGCGGCGTAGAGGTCATGATACGTACCGAAGTCATAATAATATATGTGCTTTTCATTCGCCTTTAGTGATAGCCTATCAAATTTTCTAAAGTATGCGTAACTCTACCACGGATCAATATAATAATTGCAACCTGATCATAATGTGCCGGGCATCTCTATTTTCTGGAATACCTGGATAACATCGCCTTCCCGGAGATCATCGAACTCCCGCAAGTTAACGCCGCATTCCGAGCCTTTTCTAACTTCGGTTACGTCCTTTTTCAGTTGCTTCAATGCATCTATGGAACCTGATAACGGAATTCCAGTTCAACCTACCCACCGAGCGTGTCAGTCACTCACCCTCATATATAATCTTGTCTCCTCTCATGGCCCTAACTGAGCTTGATCGCGATACAATTCCTTGGGTGACCCTGCAACCAGCGATCCTTTTGGGACTCCCTTTGGAGTGTATCTCGAATAGCTGAAGCACTGATGCCTCGCCAGTAATCTTGATATCGTAAGTACACGGCAGGAGAGATATGACGCGATCTCGGACATCATCGATGATGCGATATATAATGTCAGACGTGTAGATAGGAACGCGGTTTTGAGAAGCTGAAGCTTGGACTGCTCGTGGCACACCAACAGAAAATGCCACTATCATCGCTGACGGGAGATCAACAAGCAAATATAGGAAGTCTAGGATCAGTCGTACCTTCTGCAGCCCGGGCCATCATTATATCAGAGTCAGTTACGTCGCCCACGCCAGTGGAAACGACCTTGATACCTGCCAAATTGTTCCCGATATCCTTGACTGCATTCACAAGGGCTTCCACACTACCACTCACGTCCCCCTTGACAACCATCCGAAGATACTTCTTTACATCTTCGCCGTAAGTATCTTGAATCCCTATGGCTGCCGCACGACCACCTTTCTTCCTCATGTAACCTCCTTCTCTCTCCTTCTCTTCCCTTTCTTTGTCGGCGTGCCTTGCTGCATTTATCGCCTCGACATCGCCCAGCATATTATCTAAATCTCGTTTCCTTATCCGATTTGCGCATGCTTTCTTTATGTCAGCTTCGCTGCCTGCTAGGACCTCTTCACCTGCGCCAGGAAGAGACTTCCAACCTGTGATAAGGGCCGGAGAACTAGGTGAGGCGGAAGCAATGGGTTGTAGGGAGGGGGAGAGAATGCGGCGTGTAGAACACAGAGAGGTACCCGCCAATAGGGGGGTACCAGGGGAGAGCACGCCACGTGTCATAAGAACGGTCGCGACAGGGCTACCCGGACGGGTCAGAACTCGCAATGAAATCGGGTTAGATAGTGAACATGCATGCTCACCCAAAGCCTTTGAGTATCCGGGATTCGAGTATGTAGCCCACTGGTCTACAGTCCTGTTCCGCACGGAGATCCATAATATCAGCGACCAGACCGATGGTTTCGACCAGCTCAGGTAGTCCAGATCCAGTAAGTCCAGAGACGGCAACACAGGGGATATCCCCGCCCGCCTCTTCTAATGGAACGCCGGCAGAAATCAGGCTAACTTTGGTCTTTTCCTGTACGTCGCGTTATGGTGAGCGACATAAGATGTGCATTGGTGCATAGACTGCGAAGAAGAAGTATGTGCAAATGACTCACAACATCAGATTCAGGCTTGTCGACCTTATTAATTGCAACAACCATGCCGATGTTACCCCCTTCCCTCTCGCGTTTAACAAGTTCGATAACTTCTAGCGTTTGTGGCATAACACCATCATCGGCAGCGACGACCAAGACAACAATATCAGTGATTGAAGTTCCGCGCGCACGCATGGCAGAAAAGGCAGCATGACCCGGGGTATCTAAGAATGTGATTGAACATTTATTTCCCTCTTGTACTGGTGATTCGTCGACACTTGTACTCAAGGGAACGCAAAAAGCACCAATATGCTGCGTGATCCCACCAGCTTCGGAAGCAGCAACAGAAGAAGAGCGAAGATGATCTAGAAGTGTAGTTTTTCCGTGATCGACATGTCCCATTATGGCCACGATAGGGGGGCGAGTTGGTAGAAGATGTCGATTTTCTGAAAGTAGCCTATTTAAGAGGATTAGAGTCAGTGGGGTACCTTGGGAATTCAGAGTATCGAAACGAACGGAGGGTATAGGTCAAAAGCAGCTTCGTCGTTAATTACTGGGTTGCGTCCGAACTCTTGTACGAGCAAAGCGGCATAATCAGAAGTTAAGACTGTAGAGATAGTTTAGCCCTGGAATGACGAAAAGGAGAAGTTACCGACCATAATCGTAAGAAGACTCGTCGTACATTCCTACTCGCTTCATCTTGTGTTGAAGTGTGCCTTTAAACGGAATTTCTTTCGATTTGTTGTGTGCGGGGAAAGGAGGATGACCATACGCAAGCGAATATTTAATAACTTGGCCAATTGCCCAACCGAAACTGTCGACGGGATATAAAGGTCGACTGGCACCCGCTTGGACTGTGATTTCTTTACACTCTCCTTTTCTGTTTGCTTGCCGAGCCAGCGACTAATCTCGGATGTGCTGCCTTTGTCTGAAAGTGCATGGCCAAAACGAAGGGAACCACGCTCCTTGAATTTTAATTTGGACAGGCGTGATGAAGGGCTAAGCTCATGTTGGGCTAGAAGGGAGGAACGATACAAACTATGTTCGTTTAGCCTGGGAGACGACATACGGGATGCAGGACCGTGGCGAGGACCAGGTTGTCGATGCGAAGTGGAGGCGCTAGCACGGAAGGAGCTTGTGTTTACCCGATAGTATGGGGATACATTCCTGGGTTTACTGGACTCGGGAGGTCTGTATGCTTCTGATTGTGCAGAATACTTCCAAGCGGACTGACATCTAAGGTGAGGTTTTTGTTCCTAAGTTACTGCTAACCGAACTTACCTGTATTTTAGGTGCTGTAGCGGCAGATCGTGCGTTCCTCGGAATATAAATAAATGTCGACCCCCGGTGTATCATCAGGCCTAGGACAATGGAGGAGCAGAAGATAGCTGCTCAAGTTTCGAAGGGCTCTTTAGAGGACAGGGTAAACGTCACATCAATTTTGTTGAGTCACGAGCTTGTGAGTCACGACTACAAACTGTCGATTAGGAATAAATACAAGCACGTCGAACGGCCGATAACGGGCATAATAGAATCAATAGGAGCAAAACTACATAGTATTACAGAGCAATAGAGTAGCGTAGCATAAAATAAGAGGAGCGGTAGAGGGGCTACGAAGAAGTCCCCTTCGTCTAACCCGCCATCACACCTGCTCGAGCCTGAATCCAGTTCCTCGCATTCTTACAAAAAATTTATACCCACGCGTTACACTACTTGAGCCAAGTTGAATCTAACTTGCAGCAGAATGGCTGCGTTTTCCATAGGTTGTCATCTGCTGCCAGGACGCTTATTTAGCTGCACGTCTTTGGCACAACAGTCGCGTCGGTCGTATGCTCTCTCCCGCTTTCCACACCGTACCACTGGTTTTGGAAGAAGTTCCCGAGGTGGTGCGCCTCGCAAGTCCCACCCGGATTCACTTTCATTGGAAGACCGTTTGTGGACATCGTCGGATTATGAAGAAAATTCCGCAGGTCGGTCAAGGTTTGGGGGGAAAGGTACTCCCCCAACAAGTGGTTCAGAGGCGTGCTTGAGGCGTTTGCTGGCAAACAACGATGAGCTCGTAATCACAAGGTAGCAGGAGTCGTTAAGTCTTTTTTCTCTTCTACCTTAGTCTTACTTCCCACAAGGCAACTTGAAATGCTCAACATCTTTATGGGATTCGAGCAATCGAACCGATATGTTATATGTGTGTTTGGGCTTTGTGTTATTCTCATTATTGTAGACTGAATTTCTTTGCGTAGCTAACTCAGCAGGAGAATCGCTTGGTTATATTGCTGAAGAGCCTCGTGGTTTTCTTTCCATGTTCGCAAGACAGCTGTTCAGGACACACAGGCCATTTCGAGCATTGGTCATGGACCTCGAAGGCTCACCCATCCTTTGGGTGCGTGTTCATCGTTTTTTGTCGTGAAACTACTGTATGGACGTTCATGTACTCCTAGATCCGTCGTCCGTTTTCTTGGATAAACTCTCGTATGTTTGTTCAGCGTCCACAGGACTATCTTGCTCGTACACCAGAAGGAGAACTAGTTTTGGATACCTTCGCGGAGGTCCAGCAGGAGTGGCATCTTTGGAGGAGAAAATACAATTTATTTCTACGGTACGTGTGTTCCTAGTCACTTGGCATTATTCTCTATACAACCCGCTGATCGGGCTTGTTTGACCATTTTGTTGCTGGTCTGGATGCCTCTTCACGCACATAACTGGCCCGATGTTTCCCTGGCATGCGATCTTTGTCAAACCGCCTCGTGTCTCCACTTCATCTCTTTCTCGTCTCGTCAATTTACATGGATCTTCTATCTCGCACACCTGAACCTGATTCAAACTGATCCAACAAAACGTGGTGTAACTCAATCATAACTGATTGTTGCTCGATTCGATGGTCCATATTGTTCCCTCCGTCCTGTACTGCCGACGGATTTCCCCACCACTCTTTGTCTGTGTTTACCTATTACTGGCCTACGTGGCATGTGTCAATTCGGCCTCTGCTCAATGAATCAAACTCTTGGGTATGTCGTCTCCATCTTCACCGATGTTGTACTGACAGGAATATTGCTACCTTTGTATTTTGATGGTCGCATCACCTCTACACCCGATTTTCTTTTACTCCCACGAATGCGGTGTCCGGATTTCCGGCCTGTTTTGCTCTCGTACGCAACTAAATCGTTTCGTTGTTTTGTTCGTATCTTTATTTGCGCTGTACTTCGCCAATGACATTTGCCATCTTATGGCTATACTTCGCTGACAATCGCGTGCCCCCCCAGTGTATCGTATCTCCTCCGCCTTTTCTCTAACATCGAAGACGCAATTTCGTTCTCGGCTAACCTCGTAATTTTTGATGACGTCCATCCACTCATCTTTCGGTTTGGAATACTGCATGCTCTATTGCTAAATCTAGATCTGTTTCTCTCCAGGTGTATACTTCTATTGATGGAGAACCTCAACCAGAGGCCATTGCATCGGATGTCCACTTCAATCAATTTGCACGTGTAGATGAGGGTTTATGGGCATGGCGCTTTGTCTTACGGGGTGCGCACGGGGACGGCTTTGCTAGCGTCAGCAGAGCGTTCAGGGGGTTCGGTAGAGAGGTAAGATGGCGACTGAGAAACTCCCCTAACTTTGGTGCGAATGAGCACATCATTTCCAGATCTTCACAGATACAGGGCAGTACACTGTGTCCTTCCATGCGCCAGATGAACAAATATACAGTTCGAACCAGAGTAGTGAGGTGATATTACACCAATCTAACAAGCCGAGAAATTTGAGTGTTGATGAAAGGGCGGTAGGTTCGATCTTTTCGAACATTATCACTTGTGGCTCAATGATCATGAAAATAGCTTGTCTTGGCTATGGCAAGTGAGAACATACAGTTTGCACCGGCATTCACTCGTGTTGACTATGGCCATCAGTTAACATCGACTATGATTATTTCTCCAGGCACTCTGATGGAGGGTGTGTAATTATTGTTCACTTAAACGTCCGCCACGTTACATATTTAATAGGCATGGCTTTGGTTTCTGGTGGAGTTCCGGAGAATAGATATATGCGTAGAAGCATGAAGATGGCCATCTTTGTGACTCAGCGCGGATGCTACATCAATATCCCTCTCCAGCCTCACATAGGGACTCTAGGAACATTTTTAGATCTTCCTGATCGATTTCAAGAATGCTAGTGTTGAAAGAGTTGTGAGAGGATCGGGTGTTGCATCGTTCTTTGGCATTGATGAATGCCAGACCGAACTCGCTGATGATTGTGAATGACTGCATCTGTGCAGACTTCCGAGAACTTACTTTTTGGCTACATCCCCCAACTCCAATGAACCCATCACGCCTACAACAACGTAAGTCTCTGTCCTCTCGTTCAGACATGCCAGAATGAATGGTAAACTCTTTTTTCCCCGAGAAAGTTTCGTCCCTGGTAACTTGTCCCTTAGTGCGTCGATCAACCAGAGTGCCAGGCGCGAAAGTACGCCAGGATGAGCAAATAGTGCGAGATCGGGTCCCTGGGAGAGGACAACAACGCGGTGGGAGCGCATCGTGCGGATATCTTGTTTGTCAATGATCGAGGTTCCTTGCCGTATGATTGCTCGATGAAGTGACATGGACAGTGCGAGCGCATCTCGAAGAGCAACAATGCTGAGTTATTGAGCCGTTCGCCATAACCAATGTAAAAGGCGACTTACTCAGTGAGAGCATCATACGCTACCCAGAAGTTCCTTACCCACCAAGAGACTTCTGTGCGTTCTTTAGAATCGCCTGGATCCTCTGGATCACCCTCTCCACCTGCATTAGCACGTTCAATCTGCTCTCTGTTTTCGCGCGTTTCACCATTGGCGCGCTTACTACCTTCCCACACGCGTCCGCTACCGAACCATTCACCACCGTGCCGGGCACCTTCAATCTCAAGCTCCATTCTCACACCACCGGCCACATCCAGGAGTGCGCTCACAGCTTCGACGGCATCGGCAGCACTAAGAGGAGGGGCATGGTACCCAAAACATCGAACAAAAGATGGATATGTGAGTTCCACAAGACCATACTCCGGAGCAATAGCATCAAGTTTGGATCTTAACTGCTGCTTAAGATCCAGGTCCATATGGGCATGCAGCTGCTGAGTTTGCGGTATTGAAAACCTGCCTCAGGTGAGGTTAGTATCAAGGATTACTAAAACGGTTGTGTGGAAGCCACAATCACCCCATTTTGGCAAGTAGACCCGTAAGTCTCTTGCGACCCCGTTCTTTCCAAATTCCGAGTTTCCCTGCTACATAGCTGGAGTGAAACATAGCATCATATAGCGTCCAATGACGCAGGAGGGTGAATCTTAGTTCCTCGGTAGATCGTATCGACAAATCGTCTGGTCCGAGTGCAGCGATGGTGTCAATATTACTGGTGACTCCCGCGGGTAGTGGATTGAGGCGCGATGCTTCATCGTAATAGATAGTGTGATATTTTTCAAAAAACTCGCGGGATATGCGGGAAGTTGTATACTGGTAAGTGAGTCCAAGGATTGCGAACCTATAGCGATCAGCAGAAATAGATAGGTAATGAATACCACATACCAGAGAAGATCACAATCGGCACGCTCAAGAACAGTGGCTAGGATATAGATCGTCGCCGCGGCACTCTGACTGTACCACGAACCGCTTACGTAGTGCTTCTCAACCACTGCTTGATAAATGGCACGTTGTTCTCGCGACATGCGCATTGGCTCCTAGAAAATAAATTAGTGCGCGTCAACGATGCGGAGAAACGGTGTCACATTGTCTAGTTTCGGCCTCTTTCCTCCACGTTGGTTGGGAGTGCGCGGTCTACGCTTGTGTGGTGGGCTACTCTCAGAGGACTCCTCATCAAAGTTCGTATCGTCTCGGTTGTCGTCCTCCAAGTCAGAGTCGGAACCATCGTCCTCCGAATCGGGTTCTGGTTCGTACTGCGGAGTCGGTTAACTTGCCGTCAATTGTGCGATGCATGGGGATAAGCGGACCTCGAGTGCTTCCCAAGCTTCTTTTTGCGCATCCATGGTATCGACCTCGCCATCGTCCCATAGGACAATGCGATCGCCAATGTCACCACCTCCGAACAGACTTGCTAGATTCTGAGGTCTAGTGGAGTCGATCACATGCACTGTTAAAGCAGTGAAGTCACCGAACCAATCGGAAGAGGGCAGGTCGAGGATGGCGCCCATGTTGATAAGAATGAGAGTATGCAGCTTATCGGTGTTAAAAGGAAGATGGCAGAGGACGAGAAGTGCATACATCGTTATAAGTTACAAGCTCGTCTTTCATAGATTCAAGTGCGGCGACGCCGGACACGGGGATGATTCTGTGCATGACATCATCTTGTTTGAGCAGTTCTGCGAGCATCCTTGCGGCACATAGCGCGTCAACGTCTGGAGCGACGAGAAGAATGACAGAGGAGGCGGAAGTACTTGGAGAGCGACGATGCGCGGCGAGAATGCTATTGTAAGCATCGCCGTAGGACGAACGAGAGGCAGAAGTAAATGGGGCCAGATACACCATCGTACACAAAGCGAGGCAAAGACGCGACGCGGTGAGCACGTGAGCAACATTGACAAAATGTTTGCGCATGTTTTGGTCCCCCCCTCTCGGACGCGTGGAGGACGTACGGCGGGCACGCGGCGAGGGACTACTTAAGCGTCGTACCGCTCAGAGTAGCTCCATCTTTCACCGTCATCATGGCGGACCGTCAACCACGGTCCCCAAACCCACGGTCGCCCAATCCAAGGTCACCCAATCCAAGGTCACCCAACCAGAGGTCACCCAACCCGAGGGATCATGGTCAGTTGGCCTCCAACCTGCCTCCCTGCCACTTACACCCCACATAGAGGCCGCCCCTCTCTTGCATAACGGTAGCCAGGATAGAGACCAGAACCTCCCAGATCCGCCCTCGCCGCACCGCTCTCTCACCGGTCGTCTGACAGAAGTCGTGCACGAACCGCTCACTGGCCTCACAAAGGTCCTCCTTGTCGAAGTACTCGTCCTCCTTCTCATAAGCTCCGTTTTCATCGGATTATTTGCCGGAGCACAGCACAAGCTTAACCTCAGGAACGGAGGTGGGGGTGATCACGGTAATGGTACGCAAATCGAGACAGAAACCCGAACGGTCACACACACCAAGACCGCTTCTACCACCTTGATTTCCGCGACCACCACCACCGCGGTCTCCACTGCCCTTTCTACCATCTTTGATATCACAACTACGGTAGCAACTTCCACTAAGACAGCTACCCATACCGCAGTCCGCACTTCTGTTTCCACCTTCACAACCACTGACCACGTCACACGCACCGTTATCGTTGGACCCGAACCGACGGGCCCTCCAGACGCACCCCTCCCGGGACCATCAAACGTATGTCAATGTTTCCCTCGTACGATCAGTCCTCATTTTTCACCATGCATGACAGGAGGTGTGCCTCACCAAGGAGTGCATCATCCTCTCAGCATCTATCTTGGCTTCACTCGATACCTCTCACGATCCATGCGAGAACTTTTACGACTTTGCTAGTGGGTTTATACGTGTTTTATTCGGTGTCCATTGCTGAACCACCACCACACAGATGGTGGCTGGATCGCGTCACATCCAATTCCTGGCGACAAGGGTGCCGTCAACTCTTTCTCCGTTCTCGCAGAGCAGAATTGGCATCTACTCCAGGCCATTTTGGAATCTGAAACGGCCGTCTACGATAATTCATGGGACGACCAATTGCTTCACAAGCTTCGTACTTTTTATACTTCTTGCATGGATGAAGCAAAGCTCGACTATCTCGGTCAAGCTCCCTTGCAACAGTTTGTGAACAACATTAGAAAGATATACCGTGGGAAGCGGGTCAACGTCGATGCTTTCAGCCCGAGGCAAGGCTTGTCTAATGCTCTTGGTTATATGCATTCCAGAGGCAAGCTTTGTTTCTATATGTCTGGTTTTTCTATAACATCCAGCTCGACAGGTGTCGATGCCCTATTTGAATTTTATGTTGACGGTGATGCTGGTGTTGATCCCGACGTCATGACGCTTTGGTTCACTCAGCCTACCTTAGGACTCCCTTCCAAGGTATGTCGCCAAGCAGATCTATTCCATTTTTACTTGCTTAAACTCTATTAGGAATATTACAAAGATCGAAGCGTGGTTAGCATTTACGAAGATGTCATCGAGCGTCTTTTGGTTACCCTGCGCGATGATGAAGTGGTCGACATGCGACACCGCGATCACATGCATAACGTTCTGCAGACGGAACAAGTGGAAGACGAAGATCGTGTTTGGCCTCCTTGGCCATGGCCGCCGTGGGATGGTGATGACAGTGACGAGGACGATGATAGTCGCCAGCCTGCAGAAGATCCATTCCGCAGAGCACGTGAGCTGGCACGACAAGTTGTCAAGTTTGAATCCGAAATTGCAGATGCTATGCTAGACTTGGACAAGCTGCAGCAGGACCCTTTTGGCACATACAATCCAACAAGTATCAATGCACTCAAATCAGCACTTCCTCAAATCAATTTCCCTGACTACTTTGCTACGTTCACTCCCCGTTTCTTTCCAAGCCGTGTTATCATCACGTATAAGCCTTACCCAAACTCGCTGTCTCGAATTTTGGAGCGGACATCTTCTGACGTTATCGAGGCGTATCTTGTTGTCCGTGCCGCTCTAGCATATGCTCCCAATCTAGGAACGACAACGGAGTCATGGAAAGCAGTGCGGCAGTTGCAAGAAGCTCTCAATGGACTGAGGCCAGGGGTTATCGGGGAGCGATCCGAGTTTTGTATGCGTAGGGTCGAAGCTGCCATGGGCTTTGCCACCGGCAGGTATTTCGTCAACTCGACGTTTCCCAGCGACGCAAAGGAAAAGGCTACCCAGATCATATCCGGTGAGCAATAAGCTGTTTTTCGTGAACTGGTCGCTTATACCATTTTTATAGACATTGTCAACGCGTTTGAAAAGTCTTTAGAATCGATCGTGTGGATGGACGAGGAATCGGCCCAGAAAGCCCGCCAAAAGGCGGAGGCGATTAGGAAAAAGGTTGGCTACCCCCTATCTCCCGATACCCGTGATGCTCGCTCTTTAGTGAGCTATTACACTCTCGTCAAAGTTCATGTGGACACCTTCTTTGAGAACATGCAGAGCGCTACGTCAGTCCACCTCTTACTTCTGTGTCCTGCGATAACACGCTCATCTAACGTTGTGTCCTAGAGTTTCTAATGTCTACAAAATGTGGCAGAAATTGGGTAAATCTAGGAACCTTGACGAGTGGGAAATGTCACCGGCGACCGTAAATGCATACTACAATCCTACGGGAAACGAGGTGCGTCCCCAATAAGTTTACATGGGTTCTGGTTTATACTTTTGGAAAAGATCGTGTTCCCTGCTGGTCTCTTGCAGCCGCCTTTCTTTTCCCTCGAATGGTGCGTGGCAGTTGCGACTGCATAGGTCGATGCCCACAATCATTTAGGCCTGGATACTTGTCATATGGCTCATTTGGCATGGTTGCCGGCCACGAACTCACGGTCCGTGCCTCTGTATATTATCTTCATACAATCGCTTATCCATAGCAGCATGCTTTCGACTCTGCTGGCCGACTCTACAATCAACAAGGGAAGTTGGAAGAATGGTGGACTCGTCAAACGAGTGATGCTTATCAAATCCGTCAAGACTGCATCGTCGAACAATATTCAGGCATGCCCATTTGCTCTCCATACTTTGGATCTTCTGACAAAATATAGAGTACACCGTTGATGATGGTAGAGGTGGAGTCGTGCATGTTAACGTGAGCAATTTCACTTTATGTTTACAGTAGAGCTAAGGTTTGACAGGGAAATTTGCGAGTAGACTACTCAGATATGGTTGGGGAGTCACTGACTCTAGCTGCGCAGAACGTCTGGGGAGAACATTGGTGATACCGGCCTCATTCAAGCGTATCGTGCGTGGAGGGCTCAGTATGAGGACTCGTATGATGCTGGTCACGAATATTTGCTTCCTGGATTGGATTTTACCCGGTATGATGTCCCTCTGTCTTGAAATACATTGTGCGCTAACTGTATGCAGGGAACAATTATTCTTCGTTTCCTTCGCACGTGCGTGGGCCATGAACAACCGACCCGCGGATGCCGTGAGTGTCATCGCCAATCCTGCCAGGTCCCAGTTAGTGAATCGAACCGTCAGGTGCAACGTGTCCGAACAGATCCTCACTCACCAAATCGGTACCGTACCGAGGGCACAGTGTCCAACATCCCCGAGTTTGCTGAAGCGTTTAAATGTTCCAAATGGGCAAAGGTATGTAAATCGTCAGTCCCTGAATTGTACTATCTTATCTTTCAAATAGTTGAATCCGCCGCTGGAGAAGAGGTGTATCTTTTGGTCCTGAATGCCCATCTTTTATAGGATAGATCTGATATAGTGCTAGGACTCGATTTTTTTCCCTCTTGTTTCTATATATTTCATTTTTCACTCAGTTCGATGGTATG
Source organism: Fistulinella staudtii (assembly GCA_038094235.1). Lineage (NCBI taxonomy): Eukaryota > Fungi > Basidiomycota > Agaricomycetes > Boletales > Boletaceae > Fistulinella > Fistulinella staudtii. The sequence continues at coordinate 7,326 of JBBPTS010000073.1, read as the reverse complement.
GGCTATACAAAGCGTTACATAGCTTCGGACACGAAGCAGACAGTACAGTGACGAGGAGGTAACGCTCAGCTTATAAAACGCCCTTCGTGCTTGGCACGTCGTTTCCACCAGTCTGTTCGATGGCCTGTTTAATTGCCAAGGCCAGTGCTTTGAATGCCGATTCAGACCTTATATAGCTATAGTGTAGTTTTGTGCTTCCAAGGTGGAAGCTTACCGGTGATGGTCGTTTTCTCCTCGGAGGACGTCAACGTGAAGAGTGGCGCCGGCTGCCATTGCAAATGAATGGAATATATGAGGGATCATTTCCGTCGAAAGATCTCCAATTTTCTCCCGTTTCAATCCGAGCTCAGTTACACAATATGGACGAGAGCAAATGTCGATCACCGCTCGGGACAGTGCCTTTAATATGCTTAGATAGTCGTGACTCGAATCCTGAGAGGGATCACACACTTCATCGAGAGGTGCGAAACCTGTTCCATATCGCTTGATGCCCTTGATTTCTCCCAGGGCCTGTTTGAATGCGGTACCCAATGCAATCGCGCTATCCTGTACATTGATATTTGGACTTTTATCTTTCTGAGAAGATAGCGAGACTTATCTGCAGTGTGATGGTCGTCAATCCATAGATCTCCCTGGCACTTCATGATCAGCGACATCCCACCATGTTTTGCGAGTGCATGATACATCTGTGAAGCGGGTTAGCCTGTCCACACCAAAATATGAAGGAACTGCTACATGATCTAAGAAGCCGATGCCTGTAGAGATGTTGATGTTCTGCACCTGGCCTGAACCAGGCGAGCAATCAAGATTGATAGACACATCTATCTGTGTTTCGTTCGTTTTCCTGGAAATTGTAGCCGCTCTCGCTGTCATAGCAGATAAAGCGTCTTGGAAACGCTGTGACTCAGCTCAAACTCCCAGGAGTGGTTGACGTAAGTAGGTACTTACCAGTACGGAGCGTTCGTTTTCCTGCTGTGTCAATGTCTTTATGCCGTGGTCTGTCACTCAACAAAACTTCACTGCACTTCCGAATTTCCAAGGCCAATTTTCGGTGGGCTCCTGATCGCAGAAATTTTTTCAATTTCGCGCAAAAACCTGCACGTGGAACGTCTGGAGGAAGAAGTGTTCTCGGTGAAGATGTCCTATTCCATCCGTTCTCGGAGTCCCCATTTCCCGCAATAAAGGCTCGTGGAGAGGCAATTCGCTCTTTGGCTCCCTGTCCAATTTGTTTATCCACCCATTGCGGCCATATGCACGATGATAATACAACGAAACGTTCTGGAGTCGACTTTGAATGTCCTGATTGTGGTTGGCCTACTCATTGCAGCAGGGATCACTGGAAGATGGACGAGGAGCATGTAAAGTTTTGCTCGCGTCTTCGGGAGGCCAATGAAGATGAGCACGATCTTCGAAGTGGTCGCAGGATGCACGAGTTTGAACTGCCAGGTATGCGAAGTCCACGGTTCTCTTATGCGTATTTTGACATATCAAAAAGGCCCACAAGCGTACGAGGAAGCAGTCTCGTTCGCCAATTGGGATCTTTTCTGGTACACGCGTGGTTTTTCTTCAATGGACACGGAACGATCGAGGAGGCATGCAAGCAAGTTGCTTACATACCCGCTAACCATAGGTTCCGTCCTCCATCAAAACAGTGGGTTAACGCTGAATAATCACCGAATCACTCCTGAAGGTAGTCGGTCTCTAGCCGGTGGGTTGATTTCCTGTTGGTCAGCGTACATGTGTGACATATCGTTTCGCCATAGCGCTGCGTACGACATTGCATGTCGCCCCCGGTGCTCCCGACACTGAGGAGGCTGGCGTTGCTAAGCCTCAAATTAGGGTATTCGCACTCGGTGCACGCGCGGAGTCTTCGCTTCCCCCACATGTATGGGAGCAACTTTGCATGTTGTTCCCATCATGTCGTTTTCACCTGTTCTTCATTGGACCTCAGGTATCTCTTCCCAAATTGCGGAGCGACCTCAATCAGGTGCATACACCTCGATCTCCAGAAGATGATTCTGTGGTAGAAAAGTCTACCCGCAAGCAAGGCAAACCACCGCCATATATCCCCAATGTCTACGAACCACCCACGCCAAAGCCAATCGTTCGCTTGAAACGGACTCGTTCATCGCTCGAGTTTTACGGCGTTCCGTCGTACACTGTTCCGTACTCTCCACAATTGACAATAACTGGCATGCAAGCTAATTATACGGAAGTCCATGCACAGTTCCAGGATACATTTGATCCCTATACCGATCTCTTTTTCCTGTTCTCTCCAGGGTTTGGCTTTCCATCACCAGCGATATCCTCGGAGCTTGATGGAAAACAGTGTTTGCAAATCTCCTCGCCTACTGAATGGGGACCAGTTATCCCAGCTCTCCTTGCCACTAGATGTGCAATATTTGTTACCGGGTTCTCTCCTGCCGACGTCGAGAGGGATGTCCGATCGCTCGATCAAGCCCCCGATGTTGCTGGCGAGTTTGAGTGGATCATTACACCGGGTGATAATCTATTTGGAAGCGAGAAATGGGAAGTAGCTGACTTTGATCCACGAGTCATGGTAAAGACAAATTGGGGTATATGGGGTATACGGGGGAAAGGGAAAGAGGTTCAAACAAGTTAGGATAGTGTGTCTTAGATATGGTTGCAAACAAGTTGCTTATTGAGATAAGCAAAATGCTTTGCAGAAGTCAAACATGACAAACCAGAGGTATATATATAGTTCTTGGATTGATTGGGGATACAAGTGTTATATCCTGTATTTTTACTAAGTCCAACTCTGGACTCTGAACATCACTCCTTATCAACCCTGAATATATGCTGGTAGTAACACTCTTTTCTACACTTTTGATCTATGTATGTGTCATATCCTGTATTTTCACCCAGTGTTAAACTCATGCACTCTGAGGTGTATCTGAAAGGGATGGAGATTCGGGGAGGCCCAGAGTTGGTGAGGAGTGAGGACAATGGCACAGGACTTATGTGTTGTGCCCTTACACAGTCCTAGTCCTCATATTTCAGAGGGGAGACAGAGGATGGAAGGATCAGAGGAATCCAAGGGAAGTTAAATTGATATTTGAACTGAAGTATCTATGACAAGGAAGTACTGTATTTATACTACTTAGTGATCCAGAGTTTGGAGGAATACAGTACTAGAGCTGTGCTGGCTATGTGCAGGTCAGAGGCTATGTCCTAGGTGTAACAGCTCATTACTTTCATGCTTCAGACTTAGAAGCAATGGTGAGTGTTACAAACCCATAAAAGTCCCAGAGACTTAGATGTTTTCCCTGCTTTGACTAATAAAAACCAAGGTCACATGACTAACAACGTGACTCATCATATGACGATAAGGATCACATGATCCAGACAAAGAACACAGACTCTTGTGACAAGTGTCGCACCCTTGGGCACCATTAGCCTGTTCCCTTCTTTCCTTATATGTGGGGCACTGCCCTTTCATCTCCACCCTGTGCAATTGGCACTGGCATCAGAAGTATCTGATACATGACTATTTAATCTCTGTCACTCTTCTCTTCCATTACAGAAGGCACTGCCTTTATTGACTCCAAAGACCCTTGATGCATACAGCATCCTCATATTTACTTATTGCCCAATGGCACATTATGTGCATATGGTATGACTTTATGATATCTGTATATAGAATTATGCATACACATGTACAAACATAAGACCATGAATATATATACCAGGTCGCTCTGCTGAGGACGATTCCTCAGTTAGAGTAACTTGGTGGTGCAGACCTTTAAGTCAACCCTGAGCCCTCTACTCAGTTCTTCTCTCTAAAGTCACTAGTTGGCTTTTTCATTTCACTTTACTCTAACTACTTGCTTCACCATCAATAAGAACATCCTTGCTGAAGAACCCCCTCAGAAGACACAGCAACCATTGGACAATTAAAGAAGTAATGTCTATCAGAAGCACTGTACCTTGCATATACTAATGGGACTAGTGCCATCCTTGCACTTTTCCATTTCCTCCACTCCCCCCTTAGATCTCTTCGCCTCAGAAGAGCCACACCTTGACCCAGAGGTAGAAGAAACCTATGTCAGGTTCAAACAAGAGGCTGACCTCTTCATCCAGACCATCGACAACCTTGTTGAGCAAGTGCAAAGAAGACAGTGCTGAAATCTTCATGTCCCCAACTTCTACAAGGAGTTGCAAGGCCCAATCCTCCTCCTGGAAATGGAGTATCTGGTGGACTTGGTAGAAGGAAAGGGCTTGGAACTTCGTGGTATAGTGGAGGCACTAGATACATTCAGTGGGGATCATACAGCTTACATCAGGGAGCTGAGAGAAGGGCGCCAGCTGCCAAAACCCTTAGGAGAGAAACGAGACATATTGGAGATCAGGATCCAGACAGAGGAAGGCCAAAGAAAGAAGCAGGTAAAAAGGACCTACCCATACACTTCCAAAGTGAGAGCAGACCCTTGCTCCCCCTCTGCCCCTCATACCTTTTGAAGAAGGCCAAGAAGTAAGGCCTTGGGTCAGTAGGAGATTGAAAGAAATCTCTCATGTAGTAGCTGCAGACTAACCACCCATCAATAAAATACCCCCCTATTTCTGCTGCCATGTCTTACGAAGAACAACTTGAAGCCCTGAGAAACCAAATGCAGGCCATGGTAGAAGAAATGAATCTACAGGCCAGAGTATTATGATTGATGCAGGAGCAAAGGGATCAAGCCCTTGCTGCTACAAATTCACAAACTTGGGCTGGGAGTTCAGCAGGAGGTAGCTGAATAGAGGCATTCAAGGACCCTGGAGAATATGATGGGTCAAAAGCAAAATTTGACGAATGGTGGATCAAGATGAGATCTTGACTCTGCTCAAATGCCTTCTTCCTCATGAAAGCCTGATACAGTGATGGCACGGATAAGTTAAATCCAATCATGGGAGAACAAGAGTACAACATCAAACTCATAGAAGGAATGAGGGCAGTGTTGTCATGACTAAAAGGGCAAAAAGGAGGGCTCTGGACACAGTTGGAATTAGAGAAGATCCTCTAAGGAAGGACCACCTTCAAACACTGGGATGAATTTGAAATGGAGTTTGAAGGACTCATGAAACCAATGCTTCACTGTGACTGGGCCATGGTGAA
>JBBPTS010000072.1:25169-36542 GCA_038094235.1 Fistulinella staudtii | reverse complement strand
TCAAAGTAGAACACTTGCGAGTAAGTGTGCGTTATATGTGTCAGGGGGATGGGAAGAATGCAAGCCTCGTAGTACTCCATTCCAGGATACTGAACAACAGTCGATCCCGCAAAACCTACTTGGAAGAGGATAAGGCAAATCAGAAATAGGCCTACTTTGCGGCTTCGATCGAATAGCGCAAAAACTGGTTAATGAAAAGGTCGAAAAATCAGTTGTGCATAGTTAGCCGAACTCACCTCTGGTGGCTAGAATGATCTCAGTTATACAGGCTGAAACTTGCAAAACGACCACTATATATTGATACCACAAAAGACAGAGGGAATCTGCCATCTGGCCTGATGACAAGCTCGGTGAGGTAACCACGTTAAATCTGTGACACCATCAGTAATTCCGTTATACCAATGGCAGAATGCGTGACTGGCAACCTACATTTGCGCAGCCAGTAAAAAGTAACGGAAATAGAAGTAGAACCACTTGAAGATGGAGTGTCGCATCCTAGCAGGCGACGAGTTCCAGGAAGTATGGCGCGCAATTGGGATGATGGTCTTACTGCCATATATATTCCACCTCCTTCTCAAATGTCAAGAGAAAATCCCAAACCAGAAAAGTAAGCGCCGCCACTTAGGAATCATTGCAACTTGTAAGCAATACACAGGACTGTACAGCAGGGATGCAACACACCCATCTGATACCGTATATCGCGCAAGGCTTCGCAATATGCCAATGAGAAAGTGGGAGTGCTCATGGGCAATGGCAAGGAGAGTCTCATCCTGTTGGAAGAGTGGGGTGCAACGAACCGCGATGCGCAGGCTTTAAGTATTGGTGAACTATAATGTCATCCACAATGACATGTTGAATTGAGTTTATCGACCCTGATGGTCCCGTCCGAGTTCCAGGCTGTTCCAGGGCGATAAAAGCGGCAAGTCACTGACAAGGGGAAGAACCCCTACCTACCACTTCCACTCTAAATTCAACTCAAACGGGCCATAGCTACGCACGCCTCCCACGAATGGTTTTTGACAGTGGCTTTTTTGGGCTGCAGCAATCTCAGGAAATCGACTGGTTTCGAAAGGGAGTGGTTGAGAGGGGAAAACGAACATTGTATGAATGGCATTACGTAGACATTATAGGTCAGAAAGGATGTCTAATGATCCCGGTTTTGAGATAATCTAGATACGAGGGTGTACGGGCTAACGGGGGATTGTCTTTGTCTAGCATACATGATTTGGATATTTTCGTTCTGGTTCTTGAAGGCATCCATGGCTTCCGTCGCAATATCCACATTACGGAATTGAACGAAGGCCTTTTTCGATGGCAGTTCGGCTTCCTTTTTATCTGCACGAAAGATAGGTTTTCAAAACTGAAAATGCTCAAAGGAAAAATCACGACCTACCAAACCGCACTGCCAGGATATCATCCGAGTGACTACCAAATAATGCTCGCACCTCGATGTCCGATTGCCCTTTGAAGCCGGGCACCATGAGCGTGTCACAAGGTTCGGCGGATTTCAGTTGATTTCGCGGCCCCTGGGCGTGTTCCACATGAAGTTCCCTATCGAACACAAAGATAGGATCCGCCTTATGCGCCTCAACGAAATTGATAGCGCCTTCAACAGATTCAAAGCTGACGAAACAAATGCCTCGAGGGATACCCGCATTCGAGGTAACTGGCAATGCACAATATATATAAAAACACGAATCCCTGTATTTTCGAGAGAACACATACGCATTTTGACAGACTGTACGTTGCCGAATTCTGAGAAGGCGTCCTTGAGTTGTTCGGCAGTTACCCTGTAAGGAACGTTTGCAATGTAACATTTCCCTGAAGGTGCAGGTGAGACCCGCGCGTCATTTTGGTTTTCGGCATGGAACGCTTGTGCAGCTGAGAACCATCGTGAATTCGCGTGTGATGGTAACGCGCACCGTGCGGGATGGGCAAGGGTCAGAGTGCTCCACGAACGAGAACATGCCGGCGTCGCAAGTGCCGAGGACAGTCTCAAAGGACCTGAACGTGCCGAGAAAGACCTGAGGAGCATGACGGAGGTGGAGAGAAACTAGCGGGTCAAGGTCTACTTTTGGACTCCAAAATTGTTCCTTTGTCACACAAATGTCACAACCGTGACATTGGAGATGGATAACACTGCTACACGACATTAACAATTGATAAGACACAAGTATCTGCAGGATACAATCATCAACATGCACGCTGACTGTCATAGACGCTTGAGAGCCTTCTTTCTTTTCTCCACGCTAACATTCCCTGACACCGCCGTCCTCTTCACTGCCTTCGGACCTACACCAAGATTTCCAATGTTCGAATTTGCGGTAGACAGCGGCAAAGGTGACGTTACACGTTCCTTGGCATCCTTGCTTGAACAAGTTAATGGTTGAGACACTTGCGGTATATTTTCAGAAGAGGATTGTAGTGGTTGTGATAGTGGTATCGACGGAACGGATTCGTGAGTTGAAGATGTTGACGGAATGGTAATCGCCTTGGCAGGTTCCGGAGCGCTTGGCGTTGCGATGGGTAGCATGCCGTTAGCCCCCGGGTCATTCGCACCTGGGGGTTGGAATTCCGGAGGCTTCGTCCGGGGGGTGGCATGTACACTTGTGATAAGCTTTGCTCGCGAAAAGTAGCTGTCGTAATCTTCCAGCAAGAGTTTCCCTGCTTCTTCATCGAGTGCCGACTCAGGATTCGGGTAGATGAGCAGACATTTCACGGTGACAAGGATGTGGCCGATCCCATAGCTCGATTTCCAATCCTTCTTTAGAGTGTTGACACAAATTTCCCCCGCAGAGGATACATTCGGATGGAAGATTTTCGTCGCAAACCAACCTGCGGGGCGTGTCAAAAAGCGACCACACTACCCATAACCATTCTACGCACATTTAGGAGGAGCAGCAGGAAATTCTTCCGTGAATTTAAAGCGTATTCGGAAATACCCTCCTGCATACGGCGTACCCTCTGGCCGCGGCAAACACAAACTCAGTACGAGTAAATGAATGCATAGGTATATAACGCACCAGGGCCCTCAATTATTCCGGTAATATCAAGGATGTTCTCTTCACTAGTCACGATACGAATGCCTTCCGGAGGGCTGTTTTTCAGCTCGGAGATTTCGCGCATTAGGCGACGCATTGTAGCTGGTGTTACAGACTACGACATGTGTAAGTGAGAAAAAAAGCCGTGGATAAACAACACGAGAGCTCAGCGCGACATACCATGTTGCGTGTGTTGACAATCAAACAAGTTGATGTTCGTCAGCCGGCTACTGGTTGTGGTTCGAAATGTTGAATTTTCAAACTCCGCTTACCCTGTCTCGGTCACGTGTCACAAAATCAATCACGTGTAGAAATGAAGGGAGCGAACTTGAGGCTGGACTCTTGACGGAAAAATAAATAGCGTATAAATCACAGTAAAATATTAGTCTGTCAATGCAGCTAGATAACTCTGTATTTGAACCCGTCAATATGGGAAACGCGGGCATGAAGAACCACACACATACCTCTCTGTCCTCCAAAAACTCCAGGTATGTCAGCGCAATAGCAATCCAAAAGCTCGTGTCCACACCCAAGATTCGCTCTTCAGCACGGTTAATCTCTAGCAAACCAGTCACTGTACCAACCGTAAATATCGGTGTTCTGTCATGAAACGTAAGAAGCGGTGAGGGTACTGTCGGGATTATTTGTGAGAGTCGTCGTGGTTGCGAAGACGGTCCGGCTCCCTGGAGTGCGTTATCTAGTTTATCCACTTTACAGAGCGCGAAGGAAACAGAGTGGGATGGCTTGTTGTTCTGGAAGAATGAGAAAGCGCGTGTAAAGAGCGATCTTTGTTCTCCAGGTTGCGAATCAGGGACATGCGGGGATGAGTGAGGAGCAAGAAGGAATTGTGTAATCTTTGTAGGAGTCACATTTGGTGTTCTCTTCACAGCTATAGCGGGCACTGGTCCAATACTATCGAGTTTTGATTCGATTTCTGACGGTGGAGGTGGAACTGTGACAGTGGGTGCTGAAGGAGGAGTTGGAGGGTATGCATGCACGGCGGTAGCATCAGAAGCAAGGCTATCAGTCGAAGGTTTGTGACTATCTGAAACTAAAAGCGCTGACAAAGACGGATACACATTAGCGCGACACGAAAAAGACAAGGCCGCATCAGTAAAATTTGGGGAAGAACGAGGCACAGGAAGAAGTGGGATAAAGGCCCCTGGGGGGAAAGTTGGAGACCGGATGCGAATGTACCACCCTTGCTTTGGGCGGTGAATTGTCCAACAGATACTCGACGTTTGGTTGTGCTGCAATGAGTTTAGTTACATCTACGATAACTTCAATGGGAAGAATACGGACGACAATATGTTCAATAATCTCCTGGTCCGAGAGGAAACGTTCCTTGGTCTTTGTGAGATACAGGGCCAGGAATAGGACAAATATACCATACTTTGTACCATATAACCTTTGTCGAGTTCTCTTCGAAGATATTCACTCGCAGATCGGATATCACGTCCGAACTAAGATGAGATGAAGGAGCATAAACCCTACTGGCACGCGACACTGCAACAGCTTTGTAGGACACACCTTTGCACTACATATCTCGTTAGATTTGGGTTATGCGTGTGCTGCATCGTCAGACTTGGATACCGGGTAACGAAGTTGGTCGGGTTTTGAACGACCAAGTTGCCCTGAGTGTCCGTCAATCGCGGGATCGGGCTAGGTTTTCTGTGGCTGTGCCGAGCGCTGACCCCCATGATATCGTATGCCCTTCGTGGCTGTGTTTTCGCAGCTCTGTTCTATGCCGCCATCCCCCGCGTTTGGATGGCTATGCGTTGTTCATACTATTGCTGACATTGCATGTCGTTCAGTACAGATTAGAGCTGCACAAGCTGTCTACAAGCCATACAACCAAAGTTCACTGACCATTACGAGGGAGAATGGCACATGGGGGAGTCCAAACAGACCGCATGGTCCGGAGGACGACAGTCGAACAATCTTCGAGCCGCTTCGTACACCACATGTGTCAGTCATGGTGGATACAACACCTGAGGTTTTTAATCTGGGAGATTCTGGTCGTGAGAGGTCTATTCCTTCTCAGCAACCGAAAATTGTCGCGGAGGACCGCCATATTACCTTGCCAAGTAACCCTAGTGCCATAGCGAGTGATGTGAGTTTATTCACGTCTCCATGAGTTTAAACATGTGCTGTAGCCTAATACAAATGGTGTTTTTCCACATCAATTAGCCTGTCGAGACCGGCCCAGTGTTTCCTCCTTTCAATCCACAAAGTGTTGATCCTGCAATAAAACGAAATTTAACATCATCAAAGGTGCCTTCCTCCAGGATTGGTCGCTTATTCCATTACGGTGGTGCGTAAAATATGTACGTGTATCATGCAATATCCGTTTATTTTGAAAAATTGTAGGTCTCGCTGCATCCCTGAGCTACGGGGCTGCATCAGAAATGATTCGTCGCTCAGCATCTATCTCAGATGAGAGTCAACAAGGTTCCTTGATGCTAACAGAGGCCAACATCAAACGACTGGTCTCAAAGCTTTCGCAGATGAGAGGTGCTGCTCTCAAGCTGGGTCAATTCATGAGTATACAAGGTTCGCATGTTCTCACTTTGAATAATGGGTGGAGGAGCTTTCATGACCGTGAATCAGACACGCATATACTCCCGCCCGATTTGGATATGATATTTCGACGAGTGCAGGATAGTGCTCACTATATGCCTGATTGGCAAATGGAGGCAATGCGGTTTCCTAGTCGTCGTGTCGCCGCTCACGTGGGTTGTATAGGAAGTTTTGATATCTGCTTTGGGCCCATCGTGGGTGAACAACTTTGCTTCATTCGATCGCGTGCCTTTCGCTGCTGCCTCAATCGGACAAGTTCATCACGCAGTGCTGTCTGCCTCTGCTTCACCTACTGGACAGAATGAGCAGGTTGCTGTCAAGATACAATTCCCAAACATTGCAAACTCGATTGCCAGTGATCTTGGTTACGTTAAATTATTGTTGACAGCCGGAAAACTGTTACCAAAGGGTTTGTTCCTAGACCGTACGGTTCAGGTAGGTCCTAATATGCACCAAACTAGCGGGATTGATCGGTGACTCTCTTCCAGGTTATGAAGGATGAACTGGCTGATGAATGTAATTATTCAAGGGAAGCACAGTATCTTCGGCGGTATCGTTCTGCAGAGCTTCTTGGCCTGGATTCTCGCTTTAAAGTACCTTGGGTATGGGAAGGGAGCGCTGACCGCGTGCTAGTTATGGAAAAAGTTGATGGTGTTAGTGTTGGGGAGCTATCCGTTGCGGCTCTATCACAGCAAGAACGCAATGAAGTATCGAATTTTCTGTTGGGTAGTCTCTTCGGCTCATCGTCTCTGACAGATCGCAAAACGCATTATCGAGCTCTGTTTGCGAGAGCTATTCGATTTTCGATTGATGCAAACCGACCCGAACTGGAGCAACTTTTTATGGAATTCCTCTGCTCAACAAGTTTGTATACGCTCTTTGGTATTTATATAATGCTTAAAGCTGCTTAGGTGTCGCTAGTGGACTTTGGCGCCACTCGTGAGTATACAAAAGAGTTTATGGACGACTGGCTGCGCCTTCTTCAAGCCGCCGCTGTTGAGGACCGCGCTGCTTGTGCTAGTTGGAGCGTTAAAATAGGTTATCTTACTGGCAAGGAGAACGAGGTGTGTGTAGGCCTTGCATCCAAGATACACACTTACTCCCCTTGTATTAGATCATGTTGAACGCCCACATAGACTCTATGATTCTACTGGCAACACCTTTCAAACCATTTACGCCTCAACCATTTACTTTTGGACCAGGTTCCCGTTGGGAAGATATTACAAACCAGATTCGTTCAAGCATTTTGGTCATGCTTGAGCATAGACTTACTCCGCCACCTCGAGAAACCTATAGTCTTAACAGGTTAGTCCATTGCAACCTCAATTCCACCACAGATCGACCTTACAAACAAAATTTCAAGAAAATTGAGTGGTGCATTTCTGCTGGCCTCGCGACTACGTGCTGTAGTCGATACAAAGAGACTGTGGGATGATGTGGTTGGTAGATATCAGCTCAATTGATAGAAAGTACCTTAGAGTGAGTGGAGGTTACGTAGCCATGCCGAGCATTGAGAGATCTGATCAAACGCTCGGTATGTTCGAGCAGCATACGTCAACTTTATCGATGAGCTTGCATACACATGGTGAGCAATATTTGGCCATCTTTCGCCGAACTGCTTGTACTTAGCCATTCATTTACCCCCATTCCTTCCTCCGAATGCTACCGCTTCAGCTCCCCGAACTCGGTACCATCTCCTGCCAGGAATACCCTCCCTTTACGCTTACTCTTGGCAGACATGGCTAATGCGAAAGACTCCATCAATAGAAAATTTTTAACTGGAGTTTCCATGTCTCCTATCAAACAAGCTTGGTATCGTGAAACGATATCATGAAAGGGTGTGCATACGTAGATCGACGTAAGGCGGTGTGCTCGGAGTACCTGCATCGACTGCATCCCGAATGCCGCGCTTTGGCGAAGCCGGTGCAGAGACAATGGGATGATGGGATTTCGTCCACGGCTCATCTTCGCTCTCAGGAAGGTTCTTCGCGAGCTGGTGCGCCTGTGTGTCGAATTTAGCTTCGTTCCGGAGATTGCGGAGACGGCGAAGCGGCCGGGAGACACGGGAGACGAGGGTCAGCGCTGTTTCACTGAGAGAGTTGATCTGGGGCATGCTCCGTCGTTTACCCTTGGGTCGTGTTGGGAAGCTCGAGGATGAGCCCAGACTGGATCTTATACGTGATGTGATTGTGATACAGTCTAGTCGGGGCTGCAAGCTTGCGCCATGTGAGACTGCACCACCTGCACTTGAACTTGTCTGTGTCTTTGTCGATGGACACTCCAATCCCGAGCATTATACTGCCCTCCGATCCGATTCCTCGATAAGACCCTACTATGCAGAACGTGTCCGTGCTAGGCCCGGCGGCTTTTGGTTGGGTTGACACCCATAAATGCATATATCGCTGAGAGCTCCTGGCTGGGCCCAAATTGAGCTTCTTTGATGGTTTGTTAGATGTCCGGGTAGTACAATAAACCATACACTAGATGTTTATGAAGACCTTTTGGTTCATTTACGCAACACTCGCAGATTTTACCCAAAATCCAAACCCGCGGGATCGCATTATATAGTATAGCGACAATAGTGCCGGCACTCGGAGTGCGAGCCCTCCGACAAAACTCATTGACACAACCATGCCAATGTCTCATTCTCACCACCTGTATCAAGACAACTCGAAGCGCAATTAGGCCCTTTTGGCCTCGAAATACACGTAGGCACCGGGCAAACTAAAGCATAGGGATGTCACACGGCAAATCACTTTGAGATGTGATGAGTTCAAAGGTCAGGAAAAGCAAGTGGGCTCAGTGGAAGGTAACCTCGGGGATTCGTCTACTCGACTGTAATTTCTAGTGCAATCTGACACGCTTACCGTCGATGTTCGGATCTTTTTTTACCTTGTGGATGGAAGGGCCGATCGTTCAGTTCCATCGAGATGAGCGTTGGATGCCACTTTCGAAATGATCCGGACTGGGATGCCGAGAGGTGAACTTCTGGGGGTATCGTGATTGTGTCTCATAACAATAGGGACAATAGAGAACGCTGACTTGATAATAAACTTTTTTCTGGCTGCTTCTCACACTATAGTCCCTCCAACGTTTTGGGCTGTCCTTATTGTCTTCGGGTCCGTATATGGAAACCATACCTGGCAAGTAGGAGGGGTATACTTCCTTTTGAGGAAGTTGCCTCCTGATGGCATGACGGTCACGGCCGTTCCTCTCTTTTGTCTTTCGCCATCCTATGATATTGTGCGGCGTAATGGAGCGTATTTATGACCCATTCGATCAGTCAGACTGGCCCATCCCGGTTGCAGGTCACCCATTCACATTGCCATCATCATGAGCATCCCTGCACCAATCCAAAGTATCACACCCGCAGACGACCTGCAACTGCGTGTGCACATCTCCAGAGAGTCCGACGTGACTGCGACACCTACACTCCATTCCAGCACAAGCAGTTCACCTACCCTACCCCCACCTACACCTTCCCACCACTCGCCGAGACAACTGCACGACGATGCGTTGGGCGAGTTCTTTGGCGGGCGGAGTCACCGCACGCGGACGCAGCGCCGTGTACCACCACCTTATTCACCCGACTGGGAGGGCGAAAAGCTTCCTGGATACACTTCGTCCCCCGATTTCGAGATGGAAACGGTCGCGCGACACTTGTTCAAATACGGTTTCTGTGCGTTTCTTTCCCTAGCCAATCCCATTCGCGCACTCACTGTCTTGAACGTCTAGTCTTCCCCGTCTTTTGGGCCGTTGGTGTCTACTTTTTATTTGCGCCAATACGCGTGTCTGCGGATTGGCAATCCGACAAGACGGAAGAAGAAAAAGAGCAGATTCTTTTAGAGATGAGACAGGCAGAGGTCAGATGGGCGAAGCGCTGTCTGTGGGCACTCCTCTCCTTCTTCGTGTGTCTTGCCATCGTCATCGTCGCCGTCGTGGTCTCGAGGCATTGAGGTTGGCTGGACCCCTCCTTTCGTTCCTTTTTTTTTCGGATCCACGGATAGATACTCGTCGGACCTTTCGTGTCACTCGTTCAGTTGTCATTCGGGATTAAAAAAATGTACGTTAAACACGTTGCCATTACCCCTGTACACTCCACGCTACTATATTATGTCGTATCTACATGTGCTCAGCTTCACTCTTGTTCGGGGCGGTCCGCTTGTATAATCTGTAGGCAGCGACGCGACGATGCGACATGTCGCCACCCGTCGCTGAACTGAAAGTCAAGTCAAGGATACGCGGTGTTCAAGGTGCCCGCCTGCACCGCTTTGAGCGGGCGGATCTTTGGATCTGTCATCGACGTTAACACCCGACAGTGTGGGATCCGGATCGCCAAGCCGGTAGCCACGCAGTTTGCCTGAGGACAGGAATAGGTGGACAAGATCGGCTGGACCCAAGTCCAGTGAACAAGAAAGAGTTACCTGGGTGTTGAACGAGTTTCTTTCACAGCCCCGGGGTCAGGTTACTCAAACTCTAGGGAATGTATACCTTTTGTCTGCGTGTGGGTTATCCATGTTAAAGATCATGAGTGTGTCAGTCAGTCCAGTCAATATGCAAACGTATGGACAAATCTACCGGTTCTCAGACGGTAAGATGCCGGAAGAGGTGGTCAGGGTTTGGCACGCATTGAACAAGTGGTGGCGCATTGCGGCTCGATGTCCTATGTGGTTTGCATTTTCCGGTGATTGATGGTACAAATACACCAAAGGGTTCACGGATCGCTTTTCTGCTGCTCGATGACTTGCAAGCCCTCCCACATGGTCTCTGTAGACTGATCATTCTGCTAGGTCAATTATGGAAGACCATGGCATTGTGACAATGATCCTGGCTTTGCTTTGGAACTTGAGTAAATCGCCTCCGCGGGCGTGGTGGAGCTGGAGCCGCTCTTAGTATTGAAATGTGGTATTTGTGTCCTCTTACATAATTCGTCACTTTGACTGTCTCCATGGTCAACTGTAAGCACTCACCCACACGACGGAACGATCTGTCTCTAAAACCCACCAGTCGCCGAACTGAAAGCCAAGGCCGGAAAAGTCAAGGACGCGGGCGTGTCCAAAGTGTCCAATACGCGAGATCGGTTTTCGAGCGTATCCACATCCAAGGCGAACTGGGATCCGAATTGGAAGCGGCCCCCGCCTGCACCACCTGGTGCGGGTAGACCTCCGGCTGTACCATCGCGACCGAGGCCTGAGAGCGTCGTGTCGGGGACCCCGGCGATCCCACTCACATCGCGCCCGACCAGTATAGATGACGTGTCCACGCCAGTACATATGAGCCGTCTCCCACCCCCACCCACGCGCGCGCCAAGTGGGTATCCGCCCAGTCGCCGTGAGATACCCACACCGTCATCCGAGGGGATGGACAAGATTGACTGGGTCAATCTAAGTGCAGAGGACAAGGAAGAATTTTTCAGATGGTTGGACGAGTTCTTTGCGCGGCACCTCGGGATTGAGTTGAGTCCGAGGGACAGCAAGGGAGGGCTGGTACCGACACCGGCGCAGCCGCCAGCACCAGCACCAAGGCCTGCGGCTGCGGCTGCGAGTGTGGTTGCACATGCGTCGTTTGTAATACCTCCTGTGCGCAAGATGCAGAATGCAGGCGCTCCACCGGTGAGCATTTTGTCTGCGCGTGGGTCATCGAATCCATGTTCATGATCATGAGTGTACGTCATTCTAGCCATCGGTCAATACGTCGACGCGACCCCGAAACTGATCTTCCTGGCCATGGTCATGTGCTGATGTCCCCCTCG
>JBBPTS010000072.1:14335-25072 GCA_038094235.1 Fistulinella staudtii | reverse complement strand
AGACTGAACCGGTGAAGTAGCGCCCATGAAAGTGCTGTTTCACAATGTTGCGTCAGTCACGATGGTAATTACAGCATTTAGAATGGCTTCCTTACGCCGCATCCTCTGTAATAGTCGCCGACGCTGTCGTCCCGCGTTTTTATGTCATTGGGTGAGCCGACACGATTTGAGACCTGGGCAAGCAAGACACGTACACTTCGTGGTGGCACATCCTGTATGAGAGTGGAATAAGAGGAGGATATGAATCAGCTAGGTAGGAACGGGCGGCGTCTTATATAGCGTCCCCGCGTCACGTCCGACGCCAAGCGGCAGTGTGGTATGGGCAAGTGGAACTCGACGTCAGCAGACTGCGGGTAGGGTTTTTCGCGTTGCTCGAGGCCGAGGTATCGGGCAGTCAAGTCCGCTCATATTTTTCTTTGTTCTCGCCAGATTTCATTCGTGTACCCCACACATCGGATCAAACACCCGTGTGCGATGCTATCTTATCATGGTAACAAGAAACGATCGTAATTAACGAGGGGGGTTTCAGGTAAAATGAGTGTGATCAAGTGACTATGCAAGTCTTTTTCGCTGTTGAGGCAAGGACACGAGCACGGTTCGGAGATGAATGTGCTCAACCGGGTGGCCGGTAGGCGTTCGTCCAAGAGAACGCCCACCCGCGGAACTTGCCGTCCCACCAATCGAAAGGAAATCTTGCTCCGCTGATTGCCTGTCAAGAAGCGTCAGGCGCCAAGTTGTCAGTGGGACATCACAACCTCGAGGATGGCTGGGTAAG
This sequence comes from Fistulinella staudtii, assembly GCA_038094235.1. NCBI lineage: Eukaryota > Fungi > Basidiomycota > Agaricomycetes > Boletales > Boletaceae > Fistulinella > Fistulinella staudtii. Next base: position 24,297 of record JBBPTS010000072.1, on the reverse strand, counting down.
ATGGTCGGAAGAATCAGCATTCGAGAAGACATCTTGGTTGACGTGGTCAAATCCGAGCAGGGCGGACATGGGTACGTGGGTCAAGTTGAACGATCCACTTGACGCCCCTGACTTTACGAGTGGAAGACGTGATCATGTGGCCGAGTGGCAGCCAATGGTCCCACTGTCCCCCCAAGTTATCGACGGCAATCAACTGGAACTGGGTTTGATACAGTGGTCTTGATGACGGGGTAGAGGGCCAAGGGTCCAGGGTTCAGTCGTTCACATGAATCGCGTCCCAAGCACGTTCCAGGGACCCGAGCGCGAACCGTACATGCTGCAACTTCATGGATCATAGTAGGCACATTTATCACTCACTGGTTGTCTCCAGCGAGGACATACGGGGACCTTTTTTCATCGTCTCCAAGTTGATGGTGCCTTTCTTGTTCGTCACTGTGCATGCTTGTAGTGATTCACATAAGCGTAGTTGCCTGGAACTCTGCAAAGGCCCAAGCGACGGCCACGGTTAGGAACAACACGCCTCCGAGAATACTCGCTTCCGTGATGGCCACGCGATGAGTTGGAGTGTTGCGATTGGGAATGAGAAACAAGCCGGGCGTTGTACGTCTTGGTCCCCACTTGGTCCCGTTCACCCGTCCGAAGTAAGCTCAAGTCTACCGTATCAACCTAGATGATCGTGGCGAAAATCGGCCAATCGATTCGAATAGAAGGCGTTTCTGATCACCTCGCGGTGAGTGACACGGAGCGTGTCGTGACATGCTTTTCCGCTTCTTCTCCCCGCATCCAACACGCGGTCGCAGTCGAACCGTCAGTTCCACCGGACACGGAAATCTATCCTACCCGGTTGGATTCGAGGCGCATCTGGCGTCATTTCGGATCGCTTCAAGGATTCTTTCCCTGCGCGTCAATCTACCACACGCCTTGTCAACGCCCCATCTCCCCTTCCACTTTTGCCAACCAGTCCACGCCCGGCTGGGTTACTCGGCTACTACCGGTAACTGCAGCGTGCTGAACGCGTTCGGTTATCGATATTGTGGAGCTCATCATGATCAGACCGTCTTCTCGAATCTCACGCATCCCACTATAAAAATTGCAGCGAGGCGTTCTGAGATGCCAACCTCGCTCCGACTCGCACCACTCTCAGCATCATGTCCTTTACAGCAGTGCGCAAGACCGTGTACCAGAAACAGGGCACCCCCGGCAGGAACTCGCCCTTGTCTGCGTCCGGTGAAGTTACCACCCGATCGTTTGTGACCGAACAGCGCACGAGGACCATGTCCGAGTACGGGGGTAGCAGGTCGATCACGCCTCTCATCCCCACGGCCGTGGAGTCGCCCACGCGCACGGTCATTCAAAAGGAAGAGTGGCTCGAGGCCGCTCGCAGAAGTACAGAACAGTTTAAGCAATTCGGATCGCCACTCCCGTTGGTTTGGGTATGGGGTCTTATAGAGCTTCATGATCTTGGACTGACTGGTCGATGTAGGTCTTGACCGAAGGGAACCAGATTCCTGACAATGCCGTTCCCTTTGGGGAAGATCGCAACGGTTGCACCATGTACATTGCCCGCGCCCTTTTGGAGGGTAGTCTTCGTGAGTGACTGAGGACTATGACATGTAATCAATGACTCAAGCCCTGGTTAACAGACGTCGGTAAAGCGAGCTCCCAGTTCTCCGGTGCCGTGATTGGTTATGCCGGTAGAGAACACATCGTATGCATATCCTTGGGTTGAAAGAGTTCAAGCTGACGTTCCTCGCAGATCAACAACTACGAAGTACTCGTATGCGCAACGCAGCTTCGTTGGGGATTCCCTTCTGCGGAAGACGCAGGCACTCTCGCTCAGGGCACCGTTGTCCTTGCTCAGCAGCGTGGAAGGACATCTGGCAGGCTGACGTCTAAATTCCGCGAGACGGTCGAGGTGGACACGTTCAACGTGACCCTCGTTGAGAGTGATATTCCACGCTACATTCCCGACATTTGCGACGACAGAGAAGTTGGTCTCAGGCGATTGGCGTACGTGCCTTGGCCCGATGGGGTGGTTGTATGCTGACGCATCACAGGGAGATCAAGACGGTCATCGTCATTGACGATTCCATGTCTGTGAGCACACGTTGTGATACCTGTGGAGGACCTGCTGATACATTTCTAGATGCAAGAGGGTAACCTGTGGGAGCAAGCCCGGGAGGCTCTTGCGGGCATCGTGGACATTGCGAACCAATACGGATCCAAAGGTGCTGATATCCACTTTATGCATGCAGACGACTATGCCCCGAACATGCTGGTAATTGTTTCGTCTCGTTCCACTAGTGCATAGGTTAAATCATTGTGCAGTCCAAGGCAGACGTGCAAGCCTTGTTCAACCGAATTCCGCCCGAAGGTATGTCATGCCTTTCTATGGAGACGATGTACTCACTCGTTGCTTAGGGGAAGATACCCCGACGGGTGCAAAACTTGGGCAAATTATTAACCACTACTTGCCACTTATTGAAAATCCGGGGTCCACTCATGAGCCAATTACGGTGCTCGTGATTACAGATGGTCTTCCAAGTGAGCTGTGGTTGCACATACATGCTTGGTCACAATTAACAAATGATGTTTTCAGCTGATCAAGCGGATCTGGAACAAGTCATTGTTGACGCCGCGCACCGTCTGGACCGGCATCGCGTCAAGCACGACATGTTTGGGATCCAGTTTGTGCAGATCGGCACTGACCCTGCCGCCTCGGAATTGTTGCACATGCTCGATGACCACCTCATTACACGCTACAAGATCAGAGTACGTCATGTCATTACGCGGATGCCGAGGTCGCTCAATCCCTGCACAGGACCTTGTTGACAGCACGCCCTATGACCCTGCGGCGGGTGCATTTGACACCGAGTATATGCTCAAAATCCTTCTCGGCGGTCTTCACAGGGATTTGGACCGCGCTGGTCCCAACAGTGGGTCTACGCTGTTGTCGCCTGGGAATACTTCCTACCGCGATAGATCGCCGCGTAGTCTGGTCGCTAGTCAGAGTCTCACGGGTCGTCTGAACAGTCCTCGTCTTGGCACAACCCTCTCGCTGCGCCGCTGAATTAGTTTGACTGATTGTACACTAGTCTCGTTGCTACATATGTGACTGATATGGACCTCCTTTTAGCATGGATGAGCTGCTTGTGTGATGCGTTTCCGTTTTGCGGCGTCCATGAACGGTACAAAGATGGTCATAGTAATTGGATTAGGGGAGGGACGCATATATCCATCTCGGTGTCGCTTGAGTTGCTCCCACGCCCATCACCGTCCCGAGCGATGGCAAGCGGCCGCGTATGGCCACCGCCTCGCACGCTCAACCCCATCGACGACGTTCCCGACGACGACGACGCTGCCGACACAATGAGCTCAACGTCCGCTAATGAACCCTCCCAGTCGCTCAACGGCCAGTCCCGCTCACCCTACCTCCACCCGACGCACCAAGCTACCGCGTCCACCTCCACCTTCAACACCAACGCACCCAGTACGACCTCCACACTACCCGGCCCATCTTCCCCGACACCGACCCCCACTATGCCAGGCACCCCCCGCATCGCTGGATCGCGCAAACCCTCATCCCTCAGACACGCCTCCAACGTTCCCCCCTCTGAAGCACCCTCGATCAAGCGCCGTCCATCGTCTCCCTTGGAAAAGGAGACCAAACCTGCACGTACGCGCGAGCAACAGCGCTTTCGGTCCACCCCGAGGCTACCGCATACAGACGAGGTGCCCATCGCACCTGCGACGACCATGTACTGGTCGCGTGCGCCCGTTCATGGGGCGTTGCCGATGCGGCGGATGCGTGCACACACGGTCACCCTCGTCGATAATATCGCTTGGCTGTTTGGCGGATGTGACGACAAGGGGTGTTCAAAGGACGTTTATTGCTTTGACACAGGTGAGTGCGTCCCTCTTTGACCCCGTTCGTTTGACATATCAGACACCAGAAACGATGCAGTGGTCTCACCCGGAGACGTTGGGCGAGGTGCCACCCCCGTGTCGGGCTCACACGGCCACGCTCGTCGACCGCAAGATCGTCATTTTCGGGGGAGGTCAGGGACCGGTGTATTACGATACGACGTTTATTCTCGACACGACTACGCGGCGATGGTTTACACCGACCTTTCCGGCTCAATCGGAACCCTCGCCAGATGGCGATCCTGTACACCCTGCACCCCGACGTGCTCACACGGCCGTGTTGTATAGTGGCAAGGTTTATGTCTTTGGTGGTGGAAACGGGCTGACGGCACTCAATGACCTTTGGACGCTCGACGTGTCTCGTTTGGACACGTCCCTCCGTGGGGCCACGAGCGGTGGGCTGAAATGGACCCTCGTCAAAACGCACGGCGATCCGCCTGCGCCCAGGGGCTATCACACTGCCAATCTAGTTGGAAACGTCATGGTCATCGTGGGCGGGAGCGACGGTCGAGAGTGCTTTTCGGACGTGTGGTGTCTCAACTTGGGTATGTCGCTCTCATGACTGCGCCGTCGCCTCCTAGACGATGGTTCCAGATTCGTTGATATGGACGCGCGTATCACTCACGATGTCGCACCGCCGATTATCGCACACGTCAACGCAGGTCGGGTCGTATCTGTTTATCGTTGGCGGTCATGATGGGGCCACTTATAGCTCCGACATTCTTCTCTACAATCTCGGTGTGTACATGTTGACTTGGATGATTGCCTGCTGATGTACTCTTGGCAGTCAACCTGCAGTATGAGCCTCGCTCCGTGTTCGGAAAGCCACCGAGTCAACGAGGATACCACGTCACCCTCATCGCAGACAGCAGACTGTTTGTATTTGGAGGGGTAAGCGCCTACTCCGTGGTCACTTGCGGCCTGCTGATCAGCCTATCCAGTTTAATGGGCACGACGTGTTTGACGACGTCCACATCCTAGACCTCGCTGGCGCAGCATACCTTCCGCAAGTCATGAGCTTCCGGATAGATGTAGAATAAGCTCGACCTGGTCCCCTGATGAATTTCTAATTCAGCGTTCGATGTATCCATACTGATCCCCGATACATGATGCACCACCCCTTTTGTTTCTCCTTTTTTTTTCCAATTCCCCCCTCCGTTGATCGCATGGGAGTCGTACGCTGGTTGCGGTTCCCCTTTTCCTGTCTTTTCTTGTTTCTTTTTTTCTTGCTCGTTCACAGTGTATAGATTATACCTTAATTCATACATCCCGCTCGTCATATTCAAGCAATATATACACATACCCATCGGTCTTGTCCTATCTATGAGTATCATTGGAATCCGTCGTAGCCTGGCTGCGTCCATTGGTTCATGCCCATCCCGCCCATCATCCCGCCCATACCCATACCCATCCCGTTCATCATCATCCCGTCACCTATGCCGCTCTCCCAGACCACCCCCTCCGGATTCTCGGCCCCCATCCACATCCCGCCGAGGCCCATCGGATTCTGCCCCGACGTCGCGTGAAACGCCGCGCCAGGCATCCCGTCCATCCCGACGTTGACATTCATGCCCATCATCGGGGCGACGTTCATATTAGCTATACCGGGCATCCCGGGCATGTTCAAATTCATATTGTTCATGCCCGGGTTCATACCCATCCCAGGCCATCCGCTCATCTCGACGGGCATCCCCACGCCGACGCCGACGCCCGGTAGACCCATCGTACCCATGCCCCCCATGCCCATGCCCATCATGGGCGAGACGAGCATCGGGTTTTGCGGTGCCGCCGCTTGGTTCGGTGCGACGGTGGACCGACCCGTGCGTGTGGCCGAGCCAGCGACACCCACGCTGACGCCCCCACTCACCCCGATGCCCACCCCACCGCTGACCCCACCGCCGCCGGGAAGCGGGCCGGTCCGTACGGGGGATTTGGGGCGCAACGTCTCGATTTCTTGCGTGTTGGGCACGACGGACCGTCCGCCCCCGATCACGGTGAGTCTCTTGGCAATGTCCTCCCATGCGTCCTTGCACCATGGACGTGCGCCGTCGGGGATGCACGGGGCGCGATCCCGTGCGAGGGCGGGGACGAGTTCGTGTTCGCCTTCGGCGAGGACCGTGACCCAGCCGCGTCGGAGAGACGAGTGGGCGCGGCCAAAGAGTTCGAGGCGCCGTGTGCCAAGGCAAAAGTTTTCGATCAAGGTGTACGTTTCGGGAGGCTTGCGCGTCGGATCCGAAGGGTCCCCTTCCCAGATGATCACGTCCGTGTCTGGAACGAGGTCCATAGTAGACATGGGGGGAAAGAGTGCAAGGGGAGACGTACCGACGTTGCAGTGTACGAACCAGCTATCGGTAGATCGACGTACGGTGCCCTTGATGCCCATCAGACAATGTTGTTTCGTCCGCGTCAACAAGGACGTCGTGGGCGGATCTGTCTAAGGGGTCGACAAGCATCAACGGTGGTGGTTCGTACGTATGGCTCGGGGGGACGGTTCGGTGCAAAGACTCACGCCGGGGCCGCGGTTCGCGTGCAGGTTGGTCTTGACCCAGACAATGTCCTCGCAGCGTCTGTATCCCCATTTCGCAAGGACTTCCCGACCGCGTTCAAGTCCCTCGCCGGCACCGCTACCAACCCACATGAATATAAAGGACGGGTCCGCAGCGAGGGTGGGTATCGGAAAGTCTTGGAGTTCGGCCCAGCCAAACGAGGACGAAAAGGGCGGATCGAGGAGGATGACGTCGAATCGGTTGGGATGGAGTAAAGGAAGCTGTTGCAGTCCCAGATAACACGACGGCCCCGCGTGTGTATCGACCGACTCTTTTTTGAGATTGAGGAGCCGTTGTTGTTTCGGATACCTGGCGTGGGTGAGCGTGGCAGCGTGGACGGGTCAAGAACGATGGGACTCACTCCTCGAACCGCCGTTCGAGTTCGGCGCCAACGACCCAGTTTTGGGGCCATTCTCCGCTGTCGACGTAGCGTTGTGAATAGTCGTTGCGGATCGTCTCTTCCTCGGGGACGTAATTTGGGTATCGGGCGAGTCGGGCGCGTTTGGCGGGTGGGAGGTCGGGTCGCTGGGTTGACTTTGGGCGTAGGGCAGCGAGAGGCGACAATGGGGGCGATGGTGATGGTGATGGCGATGGCGATGGAATGAGCGGGAGGCGGAGGAGATCTTGGGGTGGTGATGGAAGCGCGCGGAGGTGACGCCGGTGGGTGCGCTGGGCGTCGCGAACGCGGGTGACGAGCTCGGCGTGAACTGTGAGGAGGCTCTCGGCGCTGTGGAGGACGTCGGTTGTACAGAGCGTCATCGTGGCGAGAAGCGAGTCGACTTGCCTTTTGGGGTCCGTTCCGTTCGACCCAAACGCCATGGGCAAAAAAGCAACCAAGGCGACGCGCAAGTTCGCCTCGAGCGGTCAACTTAAGAAGACGATCCAGTCACGGAAGAAACACCAGCAGATCAAGAAGAAATTCGAGCGTCGACGGGGGACGAAAGGAAAGGGAAAAAATAGAGCACCGGTACCCGATGACGGCGACGGCAGTGAGCAGGATGAAGCGGACAACGATGACAAGACAAAGTGCGTATAACCTGCATCATGGTCGTCGTGTCGTTGACAGCTGTTGCAGAAACGTCAAGAGAATGACGGTCGACGACTTTCTCGGAGCTGGGTTCATGGACAATGACGACTCGGGCGATGAACATGTATGACACAAATCATGGATCAACTACGGACGCTCATGGGTTTACAGATGGTCCAGGATGACTCTGGCGCAGAGGAGGAGGAGGAGGAGGATGAAGAGGCGGCAGACGACGCGTCTTTTGCTTCGGTCGACCATCTGGAAGGTACGGCTCCCCAGTAACACGCACAATCCATGACAAACGTCGCACTCAGACGCAGGCGTCCTACACATGCAAGAGCTTTCCAAGCTGGCGGAAAAAGACCCCGAGTTTTACAAATACCTCCAAGAAAATGACAAGGAGTTGCTCGACTTTGATCTCGGAAATGCGGCTGAAGAGAACGAGGACGGGGATGAAGATGAACAGTTGGATGATGAGATGGTCCCTATCCTTACAAAGGACATCCTTCGCAGATGGCAAAAGGCATTGCTCGACGTGAGTCCTTCCTTTTGTCGATTCTGGCTGACGACTCATATGCTCTCCAGTACCGATCTCTACGCGCGCTCAGAAAACTCTTGATCGCGTTCCGTTCTGCTGTATATATGAACGAGGAAAATCAGACCCTCGTCTGGCGTATTGACAATTCAGCAGGTAATGTCCAAGCCCTATTTTGTAACACTGTGTTCACGGCCTCTTTTCAGTGTACAACAAACTTGCGACCACGGCCTTGAAATTTACCCCTGTCGTTCTCGCTCACCATCTCCCTTACAAAACCCTTGCCAACGGAAAATAGTACGTGGTACTCGCATCTCTTTGCACCTTTCACGTTGACGCGTTCCGCCAGTAAACCGCCTGCGCAAACACCAAAACAGAAAACCCTTGAAAAACTTATCCTCGCCTATTTTAACAATGTCATTCATCTGATTCCACAGCTCACTGACAATGACACGCTTCAGCTGGCCTTTGCAGAGAGCGCCAAAATACTACCGTACGTGACGACGAGTCGGAAAGCGATCAAGGCATACTTGAAGGTATCGTCCTTTTACATTCTCGGTGACCATGTGATCATGGGGTACAGCAATGTCTGGGTGTGTGGTCTTCTGGCGAAGACAGGGTACGGATGGCGGCCTTTTTGGCAATCCGAATGCTTGCCAACGCCGCTGACGACTCCACGTTGGACCTCGTCCTAAAGGTGAGGCAGTCCGTGCTTACATTCATGACGTCTTGTTCATCTATCTTAGAGCACCTACCTCGAGCTGGTGCGCTCCTCGAAATCAACCAGCGCACACAAGCTTCCCTCGATCAATCTTATGAAAAATTCCGCCTCGGAACTTTTCTGCCTCGACCATGCAACGGCGTATCAGCATGCGTTTGGGTACATCCGACAGCTTGCCATTCTCCTCCGGAATAGCATGAAAACAATGACCAAAGTACGTCGTAGCACCATCTTGGGCGTCCAACCTGAATCCGTGGCCGCAGGAGTCGTACCGACAAGTGTACAACTGGCAGTATGTGCATTCCGTCGACTTTTGGGCCCTGGTCCTCGCCAGGGCATGTAGCGTACAAACGCAGCCGGTGCGCGGGGAAGAGAGCGAGCTCAAGGCCCTCATCTACCCACTAGTTCAAGTCAGCCTGGGTGCGATCAAGTAAGAACGTCTCATCTCACTCATGGCGATGCGTAACACGCTCATCGTTCAGGCTCATATCCAACGCACGTTCTTATCCCTTCCATCTACACATTGCGCGTTCGATGCTCCATTTATCGCGCCATACAAAGACGTACATCCCGCTGACGCCGCATCTGCTCCCTGTCATCTCGTCGCAGCTGACGTCGTCGAGCAAGCCCAAACCGTCGACGCTTCGGCCGCTTGACTTTGAATCCAACATTCGCGCGCCGGCACAGTACCTCAAGACGCGCGTGTATTCGGAAGGTCTCGTTGACGAAGCGACGTACATCCTCGCCGAGTGGTTAATCAGTGCCCCCGTTCATGGGAGCATCGCATTTCCCGAGATCACAGTCTCCATCGTCGTCTCGTTACGCAAGACGATCAAGACGGCAAAAACGAAAACCAAAGGCAGCATCTCAAAGGAGGTCAGCATCGTCAAGACGTTGGTGGAACGCATCGAAGAAAGTGCCAAGTGGATCGAGCAGAAACGCCAAGGCGTGAGCTTCGGCCCTGGGAGACTGTCCGAGGTGGAGATGTGGGAAGCTAATCTCAGGGTCGACGAATCCCCCCTTGCCAAGTATGTGCAGGTTCAGCGCAAGGCGAGGGCGAAACGGAAACACCTGGTTGACAAGGTACGTACACGTTATGGGGGGGTAGACGCGTGGTTGACGTGGATGCGTGCTAGGCTGCAAAAGGCGAAGACGAGATCTTGGATGACAGTGCGTAACGACCTGTGCAGCGGAGGGGTTCGTTTCATA